>DWEI01005062.1:0-11123 GCA_018245875.1 Mysoria ambigua
GTGCCCGGACATGCAGGACACGCAGAGAGACGGTGGCAGCTCCACCCTCCAACATGGTCCAGTGCAACACCTGCAGGTTCGTGACGGTTACACTGTCGCTAATCTGGTCTGATCAACATAATCTGGTCTGATCAGCTCCTGACTTTGGTCTGATCAACATAATCTCTAACGGTCGGAACACCATATCAGCTGTTATCGATACCAAAACCTAAAGTGGTAACATCGTTTTAATTGACGGATGATTTTAAAGTCCTGAAATTTTTTTCACCGTGCGCACGTAATTCAGTTTTTTAGCAATCTTTGTGTCTGAAAAATTACAACGATGGTTAAATGATTAGGTTACATTTTTGAAATCGTCATTGCGAAGGACAAGCGGTCCAATTTTGTATGGCGTACTTAATCGCATTATACGAACACCTCATCAAATCTCAGACCGCAATAAATATAATTAATGTTGTGTGCGTGTGATGTGCTAACATCAACACTGCACGCGTGTGACACACACGTGTACGCGCTTACAACGTTGTACGAGAACTCAACATGGGATGTAATACTAAATTAGAGTGATTTGTCTTAAGTATCGATAAATTTATTTGTAATTCAAGTCGTACGCGGTGTAATTAATTCTTTTAGTATAAGGAATACTTTACACCTAATATAAGGAATTGAAATATATGCAAGTGTTAGAATACAACGACAGATATATTACAATTGCAACTATTGCGTGAAAGATGTAGATAAAAAGTAAGATAAGTATAAAAGATAAGACAGAAGACAGATAAGAAAACAAAGATAAGACAAACGAATAAATCTGAGAGATGTGAAGTTCTGCCCACTGACAGGAGTGCGGGAGACTGCTAACTTGCACCTTCTCCTTCTGAGAGAAGAGCCGCGTCGACCTCCGTTACAGCACGATCAGAACATGTTAGATAATGTTTGTGTTACGAGCAAAGACAATACAAGGAAATATCTTTACGAACTAATGATCACGAGAAGCTGCACAGCCCGTTGAACAATGAGTACCGATTGTTGCCTCAAGCACTCGTCACATCGCCGCCCCTTCTCAATGTGTTGCGACCAGCTGAGCCTCAAACGTATACCGTCTGCGGCGCTGACTTTTTTGAAAACATTATTCATATTGTTTTTATCAATTATTACATTATACTTTATGTATTCTGTGTTCGTATACTTCCAGTGAGTTTGTTTTTAACCGTGAACAAATGTTGTTTCTCGAATCTCAATTGCGTGTAGATCAAAAATGACGACAATTTCATAAATTCATTTTTATTTCATATTGACTCTTGCTATGTTATTAACATTTTCGTCTATACTTCCCGCGGGGTCTTCCAGTATATAACTATCACTTCGGCGTTACTGTCGCTCCACGTATATAGGAAGCTGCCGCGATAGTTGTGACCCACGTGCGCAGGTTACCAACGTCGCTTAGCCCGCTAGCGTGAACGCAGACTACAACTGAATGTCCTATGTCGGGCAGTCACGTTACGATGGGATTACGGGAGGCTCTCAAACCCTGTCCGGTGCAGGAGAATAAGACATTTGAGACCGATCTAACGCCAGCAACACCAACGCCTCTGACGTTGCACCCAGCCATCCTTACAAAACGATCACGTGCGATTGGTAGTCCATTTCAGTGTGAGCAGGTGATATTTAAATACAGGAGCCCTCGTGGATTTGTGCCGTGGAAAGAAGAGGTCGTTGAAATCTGGAACACTAGAGCATCACCACTTCATCGTAACATCTCCGTGGACAGCTCAAAATCACCAAGACCACTATTAATAAACCACCAGTTAACATTAACCCGACAGAGCAGGGCGCGCGCGCCGCGAGCCGCGAGCGAAACGAACTGCACGCCGCAAGAGCCGCTGACACAATGCGACCTGGGAATGAGTCCGATGACTGCCGCGACCCAGTTGGCAGACATCCGTTTGCACCGGGCCGGGTACTGCCGGAGACGCGCGGCCGATGCAGCCGCTGGCTCCTGCCCTCGCACGTCGGCGGCCGGACCGGTCGCTCTGTGTTATCGTGTCTCATCCTCACGTCTTGTGATGTTAAGGTCTACTAGACGGCAGGTTTAAACAATTATACAATGGAACACGTCTCGTTTACATTTGTTATCGTTTACATTATCGTTTTACTGTTATTGTAATGTAAAGATGCTAAGGCTGGCGGGTGACTATCTACCGATACTCCCCGCACTGCAACTAAGGGAGATGGGGGTATCTGAAAAACAGCGCTACGCGGGATCAGGTTCCTATACTTCCAATTGCTTCCAATTGCCTCATCTTGTTGTTTAATTTTTTTTTCTCTATTAACTTGTGTCGTCTCAGAATTTATAGGCAATAAATTATTATTTTCTTTTCTTGTCTTGTCTTGTATTATTTTGTTTTCTACTTGACAGTAACAGCGAATTCAAAAGTCCAAATGTTGAATAAAATGAGCAAAAGTTGGCTCAATAAATTTATCCATACTTTTGATTCGCATAATTATCGTGCAGGTCTGTTTCGTCACTTCTGTCTCTCACGTGCCACGACACACGGTTCGAGGAATGTTATCTATTCGAGTTCGTAAAAACCTGGTATATTATATTGCTAGTATCAAATATTTACATATTTATTACATCAAGCGAAGCGCCTCGTGAGCAACAGAAACTTTCATGATTTAATATTATTATTATATTATCGCACCAGGTCCATCCAGGTCCATCGACTGCCTCGTTGGTCGTGTTGGTTGCAAGTGCGACTGCCGATCGGGAGGTGCCGGGTTCGATTCCTGGATCGAACACTACTAAAAATTTTCTAATTAGAATTTTTTTTGTAGCGTTCTAATTAGAAAATTTTCTATTGGTAAATCTGGTAAAATTTCTAATAGAATTCTGGTAGTGGTTCGGAGTCTGGGTATGTGCCCGATGCATGGCAATAGGCTCACCACCTATTACATAGTGGGTCGTAAAACGTAACCGGTGAAATGTGGGAGTGTTCTGCATTCCTCTGCCTACCCAATTGTGGGATTACAGGCGTGAAATTACATACTCGTATGTTTCATAATTTTTAAAAGTCTATTTTAACAAACATAGTCCCATCACATTTTTTTAAAAATACAGTTTCAAGCATCGTGTATCGTGTATCAGACACACAAAGAATAGTACCTGCACTCGTACACGCGCCTAGTAATCAACGATTTTGGAATCACACCGCATACTCGCAGCAAGCGTAGTTTGCCAACGTAAGTGCGCGGAGCGAGGGCCGCGTGGCGCAACGCGTGGTGCGTGCGCGGGCGCCGGCCTCCCGGCGAGGCCGCGCCCCTCCCGTTCACAACAATAACAAACTCACGTGGCGACACCGCAACTCGCATATTGGCAAATGATTAAACAATGCCAATAATCTATAAGGCAGGCCTAGTGGTTTGAATAGCGGACCCCTCACTCCGGGAGCCCGGTTTCACATCCTAGCGCGCACCTCTCAAAATTTTTGCGTTTTTATTCTAAATATCACTTGTCATATCGGTGAAGGAAAACATCTTGAGGAAACACGCACCACGGAGTACCCAAAAATAATTTTAAGGCGTGTGAAGTTTGCCAACCCGCACTTGACTAGCGTGGCAGACTGTACGTTGTCATTCTGAGAGGAGACCCATGTTCCAACAGCGAAACGATGGGAGGAACGGAAAAATGGATTAAGAATAACATTTTCAGTGTCAAAGAGGTGCTGATGCGAGAGTAACAAGTCTACAAGATGTGCGCGCGTGTACTCCTACGGAGAGAGCGATAGATGTGGGAGAAGCACGTCAGGTTTTTAAGAATAGATATCTATATTTGGCACTCGGTGCGTTTAAGGTCTCTGCCTATCCTTTAAGAGGACCCATGGGAGAGATGATGTAATAAAAATAACGTAAATGAAATGCAACAACATTGCTGTTGAGTCTATTGCCATACACCGGGCACATGACCAGACTCCGTTCCACCACTAGAAAATCTAAGTTAAAAAAATCCATTAGGGCTCAACCCAGTTCTTAACTCAGGACACGACCGCCACGACCAACGAGGCTGCATAATCATGAAAATGCAATACATTTTAATGCAACGTTGTCCTCTGGCTGTAGACAGACCGGAGGAACAAGGAACTGTCCTCATCATTACCTGCCTGGTCCTGCAAGTGTTACAACTTTGGCTGACACTGCGCACTTTCATATGGCAGCCTGTTCAATACTCCAAGCGGATGGCTCCCACGAGCTACGGGTTAACACAACATGAACGTCTCTTTGCACGTGTCAAGTGTTGGAAACGCGTTGACGGCGGTTCGACATTAATTCATGGGGTATACAGCAAGCCAGTTAATAAAGAAACGTTACACGATGATGACGACAGATGACTGCAACTAGTAAACACTACCGTGGCTATTAATAGCTGTAACGACTAAATTTAGAGGACGGTACATTTTTTAGTATTACTAATAGTATGTTTATGACATTATCATGCCAGATGCCCCTGGCCCCGAGTAACCTCTTAATACTACCTGATCTTCGTTCTTACTCTATGCGTTCCAAGAAGTAATATATATAGGAGGTGATAAATATGATTGCACTGACAATTTCGCTCACGCATTCAGCAACAAGTCTCTTGGGTAACGCTCAAAGGCCGATTTCTAGACAGGTCTAAATTGAGTACTTCCGGCTGATGTGCGACCTATAACTCGCTGAAATTGGCTAGCCCTTTCGCTGCGACAACGTTATAGCGAGTGCGGCGCGTGGAAGGCAGCAGCGCTAGGCATCGGTAGACTTAGCAAGTGCCAAGTTTATTTCTGCGCGTTGTATATATAATAATAGTCCAACATTACTTTGCCACGAGTAAAACAAGTACGGAGCACTTTTTGCCGCGCAGCCACTGAACCGATGTTGCGCTCTATACTTTTTCCGACCACCAGTCGCGTTTCGCTCGCTTCCGGTCTGTGCCTCCACTGCCCGTGTTATTGACAGTTACCTGTGTTATTGTTTCATCACGCCGAAACTCTTTGCAAAGTTGTTATTCCCCGCGCAATAAGGTCGAGAATTGATTGTACGATGCGACATTGTAGCCCGCGAGCGACGTAGCTCGTCGAGAAGCGTTAGATTATTTATTATGTTAATGAAGCGACGCGTGGCGTTGCGACAGGCAGGCTCGCCTTGCGGGCTTGTCGCCGTGATATGTGCAGACATTGAGGCGGTCGGTGCGGCCTCGGTCGTTGCTGCGCGTCGATTGAAGTTCGCGGTGTGTTGTTTAATGAACACCGTTTCCTGCTCGTTATTATTCCACTTTTCTCTGGTTGTCGATGGATGCCATTGCCGAAGGAGGCCAAGGCTCTCTGGACAAAATAGGGACGGGGAGTGATGATCGCTGAACGATTCAGAAATGTTTGGTCTGAACAAGTAGCCAAGTGAACAGAGATATCTTGACGATGTACGTGATCCTTGAAATCGCCGCACGAAGACGGCGAGAGTGATCAAAGCGAAGCACTCGCGTTTGTAACGATATCGGATTTTAGCAATTAGCTTATTTATCACCTCGCAGCGGTTATAGTGCAATGATTATAGATATAAATGTTTGTATAGTGCCCCACCTCCGTCGAGTATAATGCGCATGACGACATGCCACACAGCCAAGTTGAAACTTACACAATAATTTTATGCGTTTTGCAACAAAACTACGTGTAAAACATTTTCGACATTAAATCACGGTATTGGTACCTATATTTTTGGTGTACCAATGTTGTTTTGCTATAATAATATTTTGAAATTGTTTATTAAGATGAAACTACCTCCAAAAAAATGAAGACAGATAGACAGAAGTTAGAGGTAAAAAGCCCAAAGTCAAGCATAATGCAGAGACAGAAAGAGGGATTTAAGGAAGTGTAGCGACAATAATAGGATTATGTTCCCTAAAACATTAATGCAGTAAGATATTGTGATATTTGTCGTTTTAAAAATGCTTTTAATTTCCAATATTGTTCTTATAATTACGATCAGTCACGTTACCACGGAAATACGGGAATAAAATTCACTCACGGAGCGTCTTATTTCATGTCGGTAGTGTTTATACAGTACACATTATTTTAAGGGCACATTTAGTGTAGTATTGATATAAGGGTCCATTGATATAACTGTCATGATTTTAATTATTTCCATTTAATTTTTATTACAAAATATTTAATTCAATAATATTTTCTTTATTGTAATCCAACGCCAAGTTATATCAACCGGAAATAAACTTAATAAGAATTTAAAAACCCAAACGGGTGTTAGCTTTTTAATAGATTATACCGGAAAGAGGCGGAACGGTTGACATTACTTGGACAGTGGAGGGTAGAATAAAAAAAAGGAATAAGAAGAAGGCACTCTGCAAAAATAATCATTCTGGTGATGATCGGTTTGTCAAACGGTGCGAATAGTGTGTTTGTGTAATAAATATAACAATCATACAATAAAAGTGTTAAAAGGAGTATACAGTGTTTCACTACTACTTCGGCGAATACCTTTATATAACATTTACAAATTATTCAGTAACATAACGCCGAAGAGCCGCGGGGGGATTTGTACCCAAGACTTCGCTATCGGCAGTCGGCCTTGCCACGAACACGACCTACGAGACTGTCAAAGTTGAGGCATTCAGGACTTGTCACATGATGGAAGCTCTAGATACACGTTATATCTGTACACTTGGCGCTTCGTGCACCTTCAGGTGTAGAGAGATATTCATAGCTGTTGAAAAAGATGTGGTGACTCGGACATTTAACCCCACCGGGGCCCCTTCCCCCTTACGTCACTACCCTCAATTGAATTAAGTAACTGTATACCCGCTAAGAGTATACTCATACTGTTTTGATGTTCATTCACAAGGATAAAGATCACCAAGAATAGGAGCAAAACGATGTATAATGTTTTTTTAAATATTTACTTTAAGAAAAAGTAATATTACGTTCTATAGTTTACTTTCTATACATTAGGTATGTTTATAACCCATTCGTCATAAAAATATATATGTTACAAGGGCATATAGTTAAGATTGTATTTATTTATTATAATTATATTACGTAACCAATTTCAATAAATAATGCGTTAGTAGATAAATATTTACTTTGATACTAAAACCACCAGTATTATGCTAATATTATAGTTTATACCATACGCTTATGTTTGCACTGGGCAAAAAAATAAATACTCTTGCACATTTAAGTCTTAAATATTGAGAATATTATATATTTCTTAATTTTTATAAAGAATGTTTAGGTATGAGGCTTCGTACAAAGCGTCTATAGCATAGCACTGCCTGTAACTATACCTATGCATAATTTAAAAATAGACTGTCATTTATGTCATTTATGTAACAAATATATTTTTCAATCTTTACAAGTAACACAGTCACTATTATAGTTTCGTGTCAATTTTCTAAGCTTTACATCGAGCCCGTATCGTCCACTCGGCGCTGGCCACAATAGCTCCTACATCCCTATTAAATAAGTCTTCCCACAGCGCCACACAGCGGCAATGTATTGTGCGAGACTGATTGTCAATTTGTGCACCAGAAACTTCTAGACGCGGCTCGTACGATGTCCGGCCATGACGTCACAATACCGCCATTGCATAATAGTCTAAGTTTTCTGTTACGCTCAATAAAACCGCGCTCCGCGGCGTCTCAGTGCGATGAAATGGTAGTACTTAGAATTTCGTCGTAATTTTTTTTGTGCCTACTATTCAATATTGTTTTGCTTTTTTCGAATACTATTTTGATAACATAATATCACACCGGTGTTCGCCGTAAGATACGTAATGTAATACACTATCAGGATTGGTCGGGTATGTTGTATGTCCCACTATGGAATACAAGGTGAGCCTATTACCATACACGGGGCACGAGCTACTACTGGCCATTGTAAGCTGGACAAACCGGACAGCACCTGATCCGGAGGTAGAAAGACTTCTCGATCGCCAGTTGCTCGTCCCACCGACGACCAACGAGGCAAGCGGGAGAGGGGGAATGTAGATGAAACTCATCAACTTTTTAGGTATTTAGATATTTGGCACGCGGTGTGTCTGCCCAGACCGTGAAATACCTGGTATGACGATGTGATAATAATTGCAAGAATATTTATTTACTGACCGTTTCATAGCACTTACGCCGATGTGCGTCAGGACGAGTTCGAGCTATCATTTTATATCCACAATGATGAAATACTCGTAAAGTGATTTGATGTCATCATTTACGAAATCAACATGTACTCACGCATGACCAATACTGAGCGTCTTGTTGGTTTAGTGACACTAACAATCTTATTGTTGGTGAAATTTTCCGTTACTGTACTGTCTAAATATGACAGTGATATGATTACAATATCCTTTACGTTCTGGCATTCTCTTTGAAATGTAGACTCCGATGACTCTTTGAATTGTAGACCATTGTAGATAGACTCTTTGAATTGTAGACTCCGATTACGGAGGGAATTGATGCCCTCGTCAACCAGTAACTCGTCAACTCGAACCTATTTACTCAAGAGAGTATTGGTCCCTATCCGCACCTGCCTCCGTTATCATTCCGATTGTTTATCTGTTGTGTCATTCCATCTACATTTCTTAACGTATAGATATGATTTATTAACATCCTTAGCTTTTACATATAAACGATACGCCAATGTCAATCGAGAAAGAAAATACAAGTGATGCATAATACGAAGACATGAGATCGTCCTTTTTGTGAGCGTCGTACGAAACTCATGTTCACGCGAACAATTCCTGTCGACTCGGATTTGTCGGCTGTCACTTGGATACTTAGCATCTCTAAGAATGAGGGAGCTGAGGCCTCGGCGCTTACGCTTAGAGAATGTTCTGGACACTTAGTTTTGCACGAGTGCTCACGAGGCTTTCCTTCACCGTTAAAGTTATATTTAATCTGCACAAAAAATTATGAAGTAGCGCACGGCGGGATTTGAGTTCAGGACTCTTGGGGTTGAGTGGGTGACTTTTATACCTGTGTGCTGACATTGCTGCATAAAACGAAACAAGGCGTTTGGCCTCTTTGTGTTTGATGTTTTACCGTAAGAATGACCACTCATGCCACGGTTACCCTTGACGCACTCGTGTAGAGGATATTACGCACTGACGTCTGTCTTACGTCCTACTTGTGCCATGTTTGTGTTGTTATTTTATGAAATAAGTTGCACAACGTTATGTGATTATAGATATAAGAAATATTAAACGTAATATCACGCCTATAATCCCCGAAGAAATAGGCAGAGGAGTGTAATAGTTAACTTTTCTTGCAACAGAACAGCCAGCAAGTATGCAAACATTTACCTATATAATTACAATCGCACCATGAAATTGTCAAACTATTTCTGTGTCCTGTACACCTCCATGTTCAATGAGTAATCCAGGCTTCCCAGAGAGTCATGGAGCGTATTTATTTCCTTATTTATTGGGCCCGCAGTGACCAGTGCCTGCGTCAGTGTCACTCTCGGACGCAACACGCTGCAGTTAAGAAAACCCAGTACAAAAATAATATAATACACATTATTACACATTATGTTTACTGGACATACGCAATTAAGATTAAGTAATCAAACGAGCAGTGTGGACAGCAGCGTTTAGAATCGTCTGGTCACCAACCTTCAGCGTTGATGCCTTAAACTTCTCTGTAATGAGCAAATTCATGCTGATGATGATAATGATTGGTGATGATAATGATAATAATGATTGGTAATAATAATGATTGTATGATAATAATGATTGGTCGTAATAATGATTTTATGATATTAATGATAGGTAGTAATAATGTTTTGTCGATAATAATGATCGATGATAATAGTAATTGGTGATAATAATGATTTTATGAAAACAATGATTGATGATTATAAAGATTGATGATAATAATGATTGATCATAATAATGGTTTATGATAATTAATAATAATGTAATTAATTATGATTGAATGATTAATTTATTGTTGTTTTGTAATTATTGCACATTAAAACCAGTTAGGAGAGTGCGGTGTCGGCTCGCGCTGCAGCCGTGTTCACAAACACGGACATGCAGTTCCTGTGCACGCTGTACATGCGCGTGTTGCCGTGTCGCCGGAGCCGGCCCACGCGTCCGGTGTGCGATTGTGGTTATTATTTAATCACAGTTAATTGTTTTTGCCGAAGTTTTATATGTGAAGGTATAAATTTACAATTTACAAATTTAAATTTGTCTTTCTATTAAATATTTTTTATTGAGAATGTATGAAATGCCTCTTTGATTGTATTGGTTGTGAGTGCGACTGCCGATCGGAAGGTCCCGCGTTCGATTCCCAGGTCTAACGCTACAAAAAATTCTAATTAGAAAATTTTCTACTAGAAAGTCCAATTAGAATTTTGGCAATAGGCTCAGCACGTATTACATAATGGAGCGTAAACGTAACCGGTGAAACGTCGGTGCGTTCTACATTCCTCTGCCTACCTCTTCGGGGATTACAGGCGTGAAGTTACTTTGAGAATCTATGAAAATCATACCTGTGTATCATCGAGTCGAAAAGTATCGAAAGATTCGAATACACAATACTGAGTACCTGCACCGGCCGGCAACACTAGCAATACTCGGGCCTCGGGGTCGTCGCGCCAATCAAATATGTATAACTAAAAAAATGATAAAAATCGTGCGATTTTCTTATCATTTACAACGGAATTGATATGCATTCTGAGAAGCGGAGCATGCTGGTTAACAAATAAGCCGTTTGTGCGCAAACATTTTGAAATATTTATTAACTTTCTATACTTCGCGGCTCTTTTAGTTATTTATCGTTTTGTCAACGGCCTCATACATTTGTAGAAAACTTTAACTCATCCCTCGTCTTCTTTCTTATTCTGTTTGCTGTTTTCTTATTCGTAACGTAATGTACTAAAGTAACGAACCAGAGCGCCATTCCTTGCGATAGCTATACGTACTAACGAAGCAGTCGATATTCAGGATTTTCCACAAGAAATTAGTCGTCGATGACAACCTACTTACGAGTATAAAGTAAAATGTAACTTCACGCTTGTAATCCCCGAAGGGGTAGGCAGAGGAATGCAGAACATTCCCACGATTCACCGGTTACGTTT
>DWEI01005063.1:0-11122 GCA_018245875.1 Mysoria ambigua
TTTTTAAGACTGCAAATCATGTTATTTTGTCATTACTCTGCTATGCTTGACATACAAACAATAGTTTATATACAAATATGTTTTGCTGAGGAACATTACTTGTTGAGATTGAAGGAAAGAATTTCTCGGTGCAACTTACTAAAGCGAATATAACCATGCTCAAAAAGCTTCTTAAAAGGACCTCAAAACAGATAAAAGCCTTCAACGTTTGCCTTGTGTTATTTTTATATGTAAATGCTTTCACTTTTTATTTCCATTCGACAAAATTTATCCAAGTTAGATTAAATTTCTTCTTACTTACTTTTCATTATTTATTCTTTTGTACAAATGGAAAAGGGACCGCATAAAACTCCAGGGATACGCGATAATGACTATATTAGGTGTACCTTGGCATATGCTTTTATATCACTTGGTGTGTATCTCGTTTGATGTTCAACTTCAGCCCTCTCATTTTGAGAGGAGAATCGATGTCCTTCTCCTGTGGAACGATAAAAGAATTAGGATCATGATGGTTTGGGTTTGTTCGCGTTTTTAACTCAACGAACGGAATTGCGTTTTAGTATTTTCTGTTCACGTACATTTTGACCTTGCAGCCACTATTCAGCTCGATAGAAAGATCTACTAAAAGACGATCCACAGAATTGTAGCGTGTTCTTTAGCAGAAGAAGGTGCTCTTTATGTGGTCTACATAAGATTTACAACAGCCTACAATAATTTGTTCATGCTGATCGCCTGTCAACTTGTAAATAAGCCCATGTAGTTCTGATTCATTTTTAGACCACGTAATATAACTCTTGGTTGCACGTTTCCAATTATAAGATATTCAATAGTAAAAAGCATTTATTAAAATTGAAAAGCATGCGTAATTACGCATTTAATCCCGGAAGAAGTAGGCAGAGAGTGTAGCACAGTCCCGCCTTTCCTACCAGTTACGTTAACAACCCTACATACTATAAGGCAATGACTAGACCATCTTTTTAAAATCCATCTTTTTAAAGTCGTTATTTTTGTTCTTCCATCTTTTTTCTATTGACTTTCGCACATGTGGGGTGTACAAAGTCGACACAACAATCTTTGTCAGAATGTTTTTGACGGACCTTGTTTGTTATGTTACCATTTGATAAATTAATCGTTTCAAATTACGAATTTAGAATCTGTAACTATATTATTGTAATTTCATGTAAACAGGGATCGGCGAATTCTAAACCTTGACAGATGTATTGAAATCTGAACAACACCAGTCCATTCATATCTGTAGTATCAAACGTAACGAATGCTCTGCGAACGTACGGCGTTTGCTACGATTACATCCGTTAAGATTTTTTCATATGTGCCGTAGAAAAAAGACTGTATAATAAATTGAATCAATATGTTTTATGGAAGTGTCCTCGCAAATTACTATCACCCGCTGTTGTAACACGCACATCACATGTTACTACACCGTAACCCGCGCAAACTGAACGTTCATGCTAAAGCTTACTAATTTTCGCAGTAAAATGAAACACTTCCTGCACCGTTGCGACCGCGCCATGATCTATATATTCATCGCGAGCTCCTACTTCCCGTGGCTGACGGTGGGCACGCTCTCCTGCTGGATGCTGCGGGAACTGCGCTGGGCGATCTGGTTGCTAGCAGTGCTGGGCATCACGTACCAGCAGATCTTCCACGAACGGTACAAGATGCTGGAGCTGCTGCTGTACCTCGTGATGGGGCTGGGGCCTGCGGCGATCATTGTCACCTCAAATGTATGTCCTTGTTTGTTTGCACGCTATAACAGCTTTCAGACGCGTTGTTTTCATTGCTTGTTTTCTGTAGCGCTATTGTCCGTTTGTTTGTGGTTCGCAAGCTTCTTGTCTGTCTGTGTCGCTTATCTTGTCTGTGATTTATCTAAGAGGTATGATATATTAAATTCATAAACGTAAAGTAGCTAGGAAACTTATTTTTTATATAGCTTTTATAATGGATATGATAAGTACGAGGGCTAGGTAAATACTGGAGAGTCGATTCTATAGGTATGCATTAAATATGTATACTTATAGACTAACCAAACTGAGGTTAATGGACGTTCTGGAAGTTTTGATGAAATTTGGTTCTTTGAACATTAATGCATACAAATGAGGTTATAGTGGATGCTTCCCACTACTGCTTCTCAATTAAATTATTATGTTAACTTAATAAGATCAACTAACCTACCGAAGTGACTATTTATTTAACACAATGCTGACCTCTTTAAATGAAACAGGAAATCGAGTATTATTTTAATACACCATAGAGAAGGATGATACGAGTTGAAGGAACGGCCTTCTCATATGTTTATTCATCTCATACGCATGTGTGACGTGTGTTCGTATGTAGTAGTAAACGTTATGTATTTGGATTACAGAATTACGAATTCAAATCCGTATGTTTTCTCTGTAATTTTTCTGTTTGGTCATGGTTACATATAATACTTGAGTTTATTTATATTAGCTACGCTGTTTTTTCTTATTATTAACCATTTTATAGATCCCAAATATATGCGTATATGTGTAAGTAAACACGGAACATCATTTCTTTAAAATGTATGTCCATCAGACAATGAATTCGCTGTGAATACCCAATCGGCTCAGTAATATTATTTGACCGTTTCGAGTTTAATTTGAAACGGTTAATAAATTGAAGTATTTTATTGTAATTGAATTTTACGTAGAACTTAACGTTTCCCATGTTTCATAGTGCAATCTTAAACGAGCCGTGCATGTCGTTAACTTCGCTTGCATCTTGGAACATTGTGGACGAAACTTGTCAATAAACAACGCTCACAGTGAATCCATCAGGGACATGCAAGAACAGATTATTGTTGTTACTGACTCGTACCAAGAGATAGGGAAAGAGGGATTTTTAAAAGTAAATTTAAAGTAAAGTAAAGTAAAGTAATTAGGAAAGAGGGATTTAAGTGTGCGCTTGCTTTGAAACTCATTTAACTAATAAACTCTAAGCTTATAAAAATAGGGTCAACATTTTAACCTATCTAAAAGCAAAATTGTATATATGGATATTAAAGTAAAATCGGAGATGTAAAGAATGCTTAGTTCATCAATTGTCATAAAGTTTTTTACCTCTTTTGTTTACCGGGGCGAACCTTCAAAACGTATTCGGTACCCAGGGAGAGATGCCGGGTTATGTAGGACTTTTACAGTACTAAAAGTCCATATATACGAAATACGTTCATATTTAGCAGTGGAATTAAAAAAGGTTTATGTTTTAATTATTGAAAGGCACATACATTTCAACCCTGAGAAAAAAACTTGCAGAAATAATCTTGGTGACTGGGCGTGCTTGAAATGGATGTTAAAAGTGAGTATTCACGCTGCCCGACGACCGGTAATAAATGAACAATTGTCGAGATCTTTTGAATGTCTGTAACAAAAAAAATTATGACATTTTCGGCTATATGTTACTATGCATAAATGTCATCATAAGCGGGATAAAATACTTACTAATTTTAAGGTTTCACAGTCAATCAGGGAAATAGGGACTATATTTTTCTGAGATGCAGGCGGTTTTCTTACGATGGATTACAAAATAAAGAATCTACAATTACACAAAAGTCATAAAAATTGACAAAAAGCATACTGCTTGTGCACTGTCAGGCATCAATGCCAAGCCCCGAGTTGAAATGGCTGCCATTCAGAACGAAAGGCTTTGTTCAGCTTTCTCGGGCTTTTCTGCTGAAATAAGTAGCCTAGTACATTAATGGTTTGAATGATTTAAACTGTTCATTAAGTTTACTAGGAGCTATGATAGAAGGGAAGAAGAATGAGTGGATTAATAATGGCTTCATTACATCTTGATATCCTGCAATTTCTTTAGTGTTCCTCTTTTAGTTTATCCGGTAGACGGAAAACAGATTTTCTTCACTGACATGGCACTTCACTGAAATGGAACAGCATACAACTGCAAATGTAAGGTGTAGCTGATGCCTGTCTTTAAACTAAAGTGTTTTTGTATTTATTGTTACCACAAAACATAAATAATTATGATTTTAGTCCTGTAATATATGGTTTCTCATTGACATGGTAGAGAAAAATTCATTTGTATCCGACTACTCAGTAGTACAGCTCGAAATATTATTTTTATAATTGATTTTTGTTTTAAAGCACAAACTAAAAAATAAAAAACACCGTTCTAATTTGTCAAGAGAGTTACACGTGATACGGCCATATACAGACTAATTTGAACCTTGCATATTTAGTATACCTACGTATTGACAAGAATGTTTTATTAAAAAAATCCCACAAAATGTTTAATGTACAGACACACTCGGCGATCAATCAATATTTTACGTGGTTATTTAAGTGTAAGAAAGCCGTTTGGCCGATGGGCGCCGCGATTGCTTTTAGACAACAAGCGGATGTGGCCGTCAATGATTAAAAAAATTCCGACCTCTTTTTAAAAAAATGCCAAGAGTTTATATGTTTATTTCTGACAATTAATTAAATCTGGTTCCTTTTTCTTCAAAACCAAATTGCAGTACATAGCTATTGATTTTTAGGAGTTTTGAAGGGAATAATATTTACGAATTTTTCGTAGATAATGGAAAGAAATAAAGGTAATAATGTAGTGAATCATTAAACCGATTCGAAAATAATTGCAGGAAATGCGGCCTCATTTGGCTACGAAAAATATTATGTTTCAACACCGCCACATATTTCACGAATCACGGTAGAAATTCATACTGAATATACGATACTCGCTTATACTGGTTCCCATGTGGCGGCTTTCTGTTCCCATCGAGAATTTCCAAACTTGTTATGGTAAAATTTACTAGAACAATTAGTTTATCACCGAGAAAACACTGTTTTAAAAAGTTTGATAAATATGGAAACTGGAAATTAGAATTTGGAAAATGGACATTTGATAAAAGTCGGTCATAGAGTTCGTTGGTTATTCAAAGATGTTGACAAACTTATGATTTCGTTCACAATACGGTTAGTTATTACATACATGAGAGCATGTCTGTTGTCGATAACAATATTACTGATTAAGGAATCATTAATATTAATAAATAATCAGAATAGACGTGGAACATAATGATGTTCCGCATCCATTCTAAGTAGGAACATCTTGATAAAAGTTATATACTAGCAGAATTCCTAATTTAATATACTCAGCGCGTCTTGCGATACAATTTAATTCTTCACCGAACCAATCTCTAGCTAAATGGCTCGGAATACCCTTGGGAAATATTAACGTCTCGGTCTAGACTGTATCCAACTTAAAATATATTCAAAAGGTACTTTATTTTATGCCGGTTATAACTAACAAGCAGAATCGATTCCGTTGAACACTCCCTATAGGGAGCGAATGAAACTGTGTGGGCGTAAATAAATGTGGCTATTGGTGTTACGGTCAATTTGAAAAAAAAAACAATTGTCCGTTTGTTTTTGGATCAATGAACTAGTTACGTGAATTTTAGTTGCGCAAAAGGAAATGTGCTGAAGTGAGAACGGATGTGTGCATCATCTGCTGCATCTCCATGCTCCCGAAAGATGCATAGCCAAACTACGCTACCGTGATTAATAATAATATTAAACGTTTCATGTATTTTAAATATTTTGCCGAATAAGTTTACAATTTTAAAACTTGCCGAATAAATTTAAAATTTTAAAGTTCCTTTTTTACTTTTAAATTAATAATGATTTTTTATGATGCTCCCAATATATTTTAAAGCGTCATCTATGAAACTTAGAAGATCAAATTTTTTTTGCGCTTCAGAATTATCGTCTTATGACTGGGAAATTTCGAAATTGGCAACATTCAAAATTTAATAGCCAGAATTAGGAGCTCTAAGCCCATTCATGAGCTGACAAGTTGTACGAGTTGACATATTTCATTAATAAATAATTATTAACTGCACTCCCGCACGATGTTCATGTTCAATCAATCAACTCACACATTAGCTTCACGCCACGCACTCGGCGTGCAGTGTTAACAGGTCGGTCAGAGTTCGCAACGCTGATCTGCCCGACCTTTAAATTTCATCTGTGCAGCAATTCCATTGATGTTCGCCTTTGTTAACGGTCAACGATCTCGCCGGGATGTGGTTGGTTGGGCGTTTCTGCTAAAGGTTATGATAGGAATTTATTTACCAATTTCTTAAATGGCTATGCCAAAAACAGTTTTAATCGGATTTGCACGTTTAAACTGTTGTTGTGCATGGAATGTTTTTCTTATTAAATAATTAACTGTTTGCCGGATAGCTTTTAATATTTTTCGTAACAGAAATAAAAAAAAACGCATTTTATAGACGCATAGAAATTTTAAAGTAGACGGGCATTCATTTCGGAAAATTTAAGGTAGGTAAATAAATTACTATTAAGAATCCGAAATACGTTCTCGTAACATTACGCCTATAATCCTCGAAGAGGTAGGCAGAGAAGTGTACAGATCACTCTCACTACAATTAACATTGTAGCCACAATCTGTCTTGTTAATACTGTTGAAAATAGAAAAAACTTTATATACTGGCTGCAGGCTGATTAAATAACTATTTTTTGCTCAAAAGATCACTCTATCATCATGCATATAGCATACGGATTTAGTAGCACTATCACGCATAAAGCATATATTATCACGCCTGTCTCCCATTGAATTAGGCTGAAACTAGACATTTCCATCAGTTACGGATCTGACAAATGCATCTGTCTTTTTACTTTTTACATGCCCAAACTATTTTGGCATCCCGTACTCCAGGATACTACATTTCCTTTCACACGCTTTAACGTTACACCAGACCTACTTTCTCTTATTCAATCGTGTTTCTTCATCAAAATGTATGTGAATTTTGAAAAGGCACAATCTCGGAACGGTGACTTGTATCATCGATATATTTGACCGCATTCTGGAGTAGCACAAGTGGAAAGCCGCAAAGTGACCTAAAAGCTTAGAACACTAGAGCGCTACTACTTGTAACAAGCATATCTTGTCATGTGGCGGTGAATTTTTTGTAGGTATTTCAGGCGGTGTGGTAATTTTGCTGGTACCCAATTTCTCGGCAACTAAATGTTTGCATTATAAGTGCCTGGCTGTACAATATTTCGTTAAATATGAATTATTTATCACGATATACTTTTTGTACTTTATCACATAAGCTGATACACGGGTATTGCCCTGTCGTTCAGAGACTGCTAACTTTACACTCGCCACCGACGTGATGCAAGCTCTCAAAGACTCTGTTAACGCTTTTGCAAAAGAGATTACCATTGACGGTATGCCCCATCGAAAGTTCGAAGGGCTTGAAACTGTGCGTTCAAACCTACCGCGTATCCAATTTCCTGGCTCTTTCTAAAACACCACCTCGTTGCCAATATTCGTATATATAAAAAGAATAAATAATAGTTTATACACCTTTATTGTCTCGATGTCAGCTGTACCTTCCACCTTAATTGTAAAACATTCAGCCTACTTAGCCTAACACAAAAGAACTATGAAATATGGTAATTTATTACAATCTAATCTAAGCTAATTACAAATAGGTATAAATCGGTGTTTGTAGGTGAAACAAAAATAAGGGTAACCTGCGTGTGAAAGGTCAGACCTACAACAATAGGGTCGTGTTACTGATGCTAACTGATTACAACACTGCACTGACCGTTTAGGAACGCCCGTGTGACCTACTGGTTCGAACAATTTGTTGTGGGTAGTTTCGTCAACCATAAGAATTAGGTATGTAATTAATTATGTAGATATTTTTATTGATAATTCTCTCGGTCTACAGTTAGTATATAAAGTTCTTTCCGTATTCATTATCATTGTACATACATTCAGCCAGGTTTCTTACTGGTTAGGCAGAGAGTACCGAGTGCCAAATGTCCTTACAGATTATTCATAACTCTTTCTCTGACATTGTCTTATCGTTATAGACTCAGCATTATTTTCAGAAGAGTGTTACTGCGATGTAGTTCGTTAAACCTTAAAACATTAATTGTTAGAACGTTTGATACAGTTCCTCCGGAATGTTGCAAACTACCCGCAGATTTGGCGCCACGCAAATAGTAGCGCACCTGGTGTTGTCTGGACGCGCTAGTGACTCGTGACTCGGTTAGCGTTTTGCCAACATCACATGTAGACGGTTGCCAATCTACCGTTCTCTTTTTAAATCAAACGTTTTTTTTTTTTGACGAGTCATTTGCGTTTTGGTTTTGATGAAACACGGAAGGTGTTCTCGATAACTTTCACATCTAAACATACAAGTATTTATACTAGTAATCTATATATATTGTATATTATTATTCTTTTATATGTTGTATATTATTGGGTCAGAAAAATTATTGACCGCCTCGTTGGTCGTGTTGGTTGTAGGTGCGACTACCGATCGGCAGATTCTAGCTTGTATGCCGGGACGGGGCCTAAAAATGTTTTTTATTTAGATGTTTTAGTCGTGGCTCGAAGTCTGGATAAGTGCCCGGTGCATGGCAATAGGCTTACCACTTAAGTAGAACGTAAACGTAACTGGTGAAACCTGAGAGAGTTCTACATTCCTCTGCCTACCTATTCGGAGATTACATGAGTGATGTTACGAGAAATATTTGTGCCCCTTCTTTACGTCCCACTATGTAATAGATGGTGAGCCTATTGCCATGCATCGGGCACATATTCAAACTCCGAACCACTACTAGAAAATCTAAATTAGAAAATTTTGTAGTGTTCGACCCGGAAATCGAACCCGGGACCTTCCGAACAGCAGTCGCACCGCAGCCAACACGACCAACTAGGCAGTCAGGCAATGTGAAATTTCACATATTCAAAGATTAATGATAAATATAGGGACAATAAACCTATTATGTATTTATAATATGTTTTACAAATCCGTTAATTTTAATATAATAAGATAAGATATTAAGGATAGAAATATTTGGCACTCCGTGCTCTCTGCCTACCCCGTAAGGGGAGGGACCCGGCGTGAGGATATGTAATAAAAAGAAAAAAATAGTAAACAATACTACCATTTATGACAGAGTCTTGAGAACGGGTCACTTTTATACAATAACACAAATAACTTTCGAACTTATAAGCGACCGAATGTGTTATGATCTAATTTCGACCATTGCCCGGTCGGGGTCGTTCCGTCCGCACACGCCCGTACAGTAGCGACGCGTCATGACATCCGTCGTTGTGTCGATAACATCGATGTGTCGTAACCTTTCGGCCCGCGTCGGACGCTGACTGCGCTGTACACGTGCCCGCCGACACTAGCAGCATCTTGTCTGTCGATGAACTGCACATATGCGTACGATCGCGTATTTCATTAAGAGGTCTACAATGTAGTTATGTTTAATTTTAATTTGTGATTCGGACATCTGTTTAGTATTATGTTACCCATATGTTACTTATATGTTGTTACGGTTATATTCATTATGAGGGTAGGCAGAGGATGTGGATTACCATCAGTTACGGTCCTCGCAAACTTAATCACACAAACGCACGCACACACGCACGCACGGACGCACGCATCCATTCATAACTTCACATTACATACAGAGGGGCACCTAGGACAATTTTATTTTTTGTTTATTTTTGTAAAACAATCAGGGCGTGGGCGATACATGCCGTAAACACAGCTTCCGTCTAGCTCGGCAGACAATACTTCACTTATTTTATTGTCGTACTCTGTATACATACCGGATTAATTGGCAACTTGTAAATTGTATTGAATATTAAAAAGTGATATTATGATGTATTATAAAAAAAAAGTAAAAATGTAATAAAAGTAACAGTGGAAATAATATTTTATGAAGATCCACCTGAGGCCATTCGATTTCAAAATGGCGGCGCTTGTCTTTATTTATGTCGTTATTACCATTAATTAGACACGATACAGACGCACAATAATATAGATATGTACGTATAAATAACTCTACGAACAGAAAAAATGAGTGTACAACGAATGTGCCTGCAGTTTTTAAAACCGTTTTAATTAATTTGATTAATTATGAAAAAAAAAAACGGTTTTCATTAAATAATTTTTCATTTTAAATTAGCTACACACATATTTCTCAATTTGCTTATGTTTTGAAATAACAATAATCTTCTGTGTAATGTTCGTGCGATCCTGTGTTAGTATTAATGAGTTCGATCTTAAAGGGCAGAAGCTGATCAGATTGACGCATCCCTAGATTCCTAGGTCACGAGATCGACTCTAGTTCGCTCAAAAAACTAGGAGGAAGCAAGTGTAGTGGCCTATGTAATGTCATTAGATCAGAATTGATTACGATTAGGCCCAGAGAACTTATGTATATAAGTGAATGGGATAAAGTGCATCGATGCATATTAAACCAAATCATTAAAGTACAATAACGTAATATTTTAATGTTCGGTCCACTGATAATCGGTGTCGTACAGCACGATATGAGCCGAGTCTGGACCGTTTCGGAAGTTTGCTGCAGCACAGATATCATCTGTACAAGATATGTCTCTAGATTAAGATCTCTATATTGTGTTAGTTTTTTGTGCCTGAACTGTGAATAAATATTTTCTTTCTTTTTTTCAATTAAGTTAAAAACACTGTTAACAGTGAATGGGTTATATTGTTTGTACCTCATTCATCGGATAATATCAATCGGTTATAATGGACATTATAATTGTTTGAATGTGTTTAATTAATGTAAAGTTATGATAACGAGCCACATGTAAATACATGTGGCTCAATATTGACATTAAAAGCTTTTGTTTCATGATAAAGATTCATTCATTTGTGTGAAAACACACAATGAGTTTCAAAATAACTCTGATGTTTCCATTGCGTAACTATAGATAATTGTATTTTGTGTCGTTTATAAAAGTATATTGACAATGTATACGTAACGTCACGCCTGTAATACTCAAGGGGTAGGCTGAGAAGTGTAGAACATTTCACCAGTTACATTTACGTCCCACTATGGAATAGATTGTGAGCCCATTGCCATACAGCGGACACTAATCTAGACTCCGAGCCATTGGAAGTTGTCTTCTAAGAATCATCACCAGAACCAACGAAGCTGTCATTACGCATACGATTTACTAATTAACTCTTATATACACAAGAAAGACAATGGCTAGCGCGCCTCTTAATTTAATATGTAAATGAAACTTACCTGGGTTC
>DWEI01005064.1:0-11121 GCA_018245875.1 Mysoria ambigua
TTTAATTATTGTTCGTTTTAACTATAATTAAATTTTAAATGGTGTCTAATGAGTTCTGTTTCCAATGCATTGTGTTATTTACAATCAGGTTCGGCAGAGCGAAGACAGAAGGAATAACAGATGTCAAAGCGCGAGGCTCTAATTGCTCGTGTCGGAGGGAGTGCATCTCCGCACGGAGCAGCTGGTGCTCGCTGTCGCACTGTAATCACTGGTGATCAAACTTGCAATTAAATTAGTATCGGGTTGTGTGCTTCACATACCTACTTGATGTTATCTAAATAATTAAATTACTAATATTATAAATCAGTGTACCTAAGCAGTCTAAGGTTAAACAAATATTTCATTGGAATATGGGAAAATTATGAGCTTAAGTGTTAGATAAGTATTGTACTCGACCGATCGATCGATATCAACCCTTTATCGTTGAGAGGAGACCCATGTTCCAACAGTATTGTAATAATGAATGGAAATCGGTTGCTGTGTTTAGTTTGGGCGTCGAAAATACAGAACAATCTATTTGGATATAGAGATGTATTATAACTTCCAAATACAAAAAAACAGATGGTTAACACTTTAAAAAATAATCTGTCAATGGATAAATATTGAAAGAAGACGGAAAAAATTGAAATAGAAAACATTGAAAATGATCGGGGACCAAATGAGGGAGATGTTTAAAACAAGTACATAAAAGATACTCGAAAAATATTATAGAAATTATTTATATTTTGCGTAAACAGAGTCGCCATCAATCACAAGTGTTTGATAGGTCTAGAAATATATACAAGTACATTGACACAACAATCAAGTTCTTATATTCAATAGAAGAAAATACTTTAATGAAGGCATATTTTATTTTACCCTACCAGAGGCATACTTTAATTTAAACTACTCGTCGTAATGTGCTCGTTTTGTGCAGTTTAAACACTACGCGATAAACTCATTTGCATATTAATATTTTCCATGTGAAGAAAACCTTGAGCTAATTTCGAGTTCAACGCGGCGAACGTGGAAGTAAAATTTGTTGAGTAAAATAGCTGTAAATATGTCCCCGCTGTGAACTTCACGCCTTTGTTTCGTCGAGGTACACAACTCTGTGGCGTCGAGAGCCGCAGTTAGGGTTTTGAAGCACTTTTCGGAGAGTCTATGAAGAAAAGTTTGCTGCGTGGATGCCCGCGTGGATTATAGTTTTTTTTATAAAACCTTTTAAGAAATCTGTAAATAAGAAAATACATAAGTGCAATGAAAGCATCTGAATGAGAAGTGCATCAGTATTATGGAAGAGGAATATTTATAAACACAAGAAAGTTATTTATAAAACAAAGATAGATAAAGACCTCTGAAACATCAATATAATATCAGAGGTAATCAGAACAATGATAAAGTGAAAAATGTTTTTTTTAAATCGTTGGTATCAACAAAAACTGAGTTAATGTTTATCTTTGGTGTTTTGTCTGCGTGTGCATTTGTTACGTGTAAACTTGTATGCCGATTTTATCAAAACTTTATGCTATGATATCGTGCTATCCGCCGTGCGGGATACTCTTTATGATGGGCATATCTACACGACAAGGAGTTTGATTGCCTTGTTTGTCGTGTGGGTTGCAGGTGTAACTGCACTAAAAAAAAATCTAATTTAGATCTTCTAGAAGCAGTTCGGAGTCTGCATATGAATATGCGCCCGATGCATGGCGATAAGCTTACCACCTATTCCATGGTGGACGTAAATGTAACCGGCGAAACACTTCCAGTTGTGCATTCCTCTACATTTACGTAAGGCGAGTGAAGCTAGAAGATTACTACACTTATACTGCTATTGTACGTAAGATTAGCAGTCGTATTGAAATAACTAATGCAAGGAAACAAAACGTATCCAATCCTTTTACAAATAAAAATAGGGGCGTGACAATTTTAAACATTTAAATAATTAAAAGACTCGTTATATCAAGAAGCAGAAGCGATGAGCGAGTAATATTTTTTTAGCTGCGATTGAGCACAATAGATTTTAAGTGAACGCGAATTACGTTTGTAAAAAAATAAAATAAACGGGTGCTGATACGAATTGGAATAGAGAATAGTAAAAAAATACATAAATTATATGGTCAATGAAAATTGAAATGTTACGTAATCAACCTATATACAAAAATAGTGATAAATATTTAATTGTTATAAAATTTAATGAAATGAATACCTATTTCTGGTCTGCCGCCAAGTTGAAACTGTAAATGTTACGTATACGATCGGTAATAATATCGTTTGACATGTTAATTTATTTTAATAAACCGGTAGCAAACAAATTGATAAAAAATTGAATTATATGTAACAGATATATTAATTTGTCATAATATACATACGTGTAGCATAATATACAAGACAATACGATTGTAAAAATGCATAATCCTATTATTCTTTCTATGATCATTTCTACCTACACATATTAATAGGAACTTGTACAAATCTTGTACTACTTGGATTTTAAAAGAGGGAATAAAATCGAATCAGATTTTAAAAGATGAGGTCTAAGTTCGAGACTTGCTTTGTGGCAGAATACATGACTCTGTATTGGAAGTGGGACTGGCTTACATTCATTAATACATGATCTATTAGTCAGTCTATATCATCATCGTCTATATCAGTCCCGTGTTGGATAATGATCTGCCCTAATGTTCCTTGCCCTTGATAACCTTTTAAGGAGGTTTTTTTTCATAATCTCCAAGCTGGGAGTTCCTGTTGAGGATCGCAGAACACGGCTTCTTGCACCGCCTACGCTGTTGACCGTTGAGGGCCGGGGAATTTATCTGGTCCTGGGTTGGCTACCTTATCGCTACTTGTATTCATTATTATTAACATATTGTTAAGACATGTTCCTTATGGGTTAAACAGAGTTGGCTATACAGAGTCGTAGACAAAACTGACCTGTTTCTTTTGCATTCTCATGAACATTCATTTGCTCATGCAAGCATACCGGTTTCCAAATATCCGATGTTTGTTCATCCACGACAGATTATTGACTGTTAAATAGTATTATTTAACATTTAATCAATATTTGGGATACCTTTAAGCACGGCATATCTGCATAAACAATTAGCATATTTTGACTCCTATTATGTTTATTTGGTAAAAAAACTATTCAGCACCTTGCGTTTATATAAGCGTTCAAAAGATCACACACGAATTCTCTCTTTCTCCAGACCAGTAACTCGTTGCTTGTTACCTAAACAACAATTCCTTAAAACAACTGGAGCGACTACAACAAATGCATCTCATCTATTTTTCCAGGAGCCCAACGACCAGGATTTTCTCAATGGTTTCATTAAGATAAAACGGAAAAAGTAGCCGAGGGAGCGGGTGAAGTGCACCACCCTCTCATTAACATAATACTGAAATTGGAGTTTCAACAGCTCGATTTAGATAAAAGTATTACTAGTAACCTTCTTACTAGAATAACTTCGATTTCAGATTTTTATTCTATGAAGATTTTTTTTCCACTTTTATAAAGGAGTAAAAAATGAAGCCCAGATCAGTTTGTGCGCAAATCGCCATTACGGCACCGCTCACGTTACGCGTTCCGCTCTGATCGACGGAACTCACAGACATCGGGCATATACGAAAAGACCAGCTACCTGAGCCAAGACAGATGTCACGTGACTGGACGTAAAATCATTTTGGCATTATATTAGGTCTTTAGTAAGAGATAACTCATAAAAATGTCCAATGCATGTCTATATCAGGAAAAGAAAGGAACAATGGCCACTTATTTTTCCCACGTTTACAACATTATTTATTATTGATCGATCGATTGATATCCACCCTTCTAGTTTCAGTGTTGGAACACGGGTTTCTTCTTAGAATGAGAAGGTTGAAGTTTGCCACGCTGGCCGAGTGCAGGGTGGTAGACTTCACACGCCATAGAGAATTCACACGCCATAGAAAACATTTTATTTTGAGCACTCTAAAGTGTGCAGATTTCGTCAAGATATTTTCCTTCACCGTTATAGCAAGTGATATTTAAACTTACAATGCACAGTTTTTAAGAGCTGTGCGCCAAGATTTGAACCCGGTCTCCCGGACTGAAAATTAGGTAGAAATTCAAATTACTAGGCTATCATTACTATTCGTTCAACTTTGTTATTGATATTTCTTAATATCCAGACTCATGTATGAATTATAATAGCCTCTTTATGTATGTCAATTACGAATAGTCACTTCGACCACAAAGTCGGAAACCGACTAGGGATATTCGGCGGGAAACTCAGCCTGTCTGATTTTCTCTCTGAAATGTATTTAAACTAATCTGCAATACATTTAAGACTTAATATGATACACTGCCCTGAATGTATTTGTATTGGTGGCACCGTGTCAACTAAATTAATTTTGTGTTTTATAGAAGATTTATGACGTATAAAGGTAGCTCTCAGAATACATTTGATTCTGCAAGTTATTCTGTTGTTACTCTATAATACATACAGTTAACTTTCAGTGCATATCCCATTTAAGTATAAATGCATTTTATTCTGTAATTGTCCATCTTTTAAACGGAACAGGCAATATTGGTTCGTTGTTATCTTTTTTAGTAAGATATATACTGTAATAGTCATCGGATATGTAATATATCAGAATATGAAATGAAAATAAAAACTGGTTTACCTACTTATCACATTATTGAATCAAAGAGACGATTTGTTCTGTGTTGGCGTGTAGTATGTGTTTAGAATGTTGCCAACGTTTGTCTGTTAGCAGCGAATAAATGAAAGTGCGGTGAGCGCGGACGTTTCTTGCTGTCGTTTCATTCAAAGATCACGGCACAGATACTGCGTGCGGAAATAATGCGTGGCTGTTCGTTTCCCGGGCCAAATCGGTGCTTTGATATTGGAAGCTTCACTCGACTTGCGCTATATGTGTCGGAGTTATGTCGTTGTATGGAATTCCACGAACATGCTGTAGGAGTCACAGTATCATAATACTACTCATACATATATCTGTAAAGTTTCCATAATGTTTTCTAAAACTTTCACATATGAGAGAAAGGCCGCGATATGAGCGAAACAATAAAACGTTTAACTATAATGATAGAGAATGATTAACTTTACAAATATTTCTCGCAACAACATTGTTCTGAAACATACCGTTAACTTTGAGATGCGTAGTTACTGAAATGGATAAAAATGTTGGAAAAAAAATCCAATGTTTTCACTTTGCCAGTTGCCTACCCATTTAGACAAAGTAAAGAAACCGTTAATACCGGTAAGAGTTTTTTTCGATGTGACCCACTTCCGAAACGGCGGAGTACGTTGACTCCGCGCTGGTACATTTCGTCTGGCACGGTCTGGCACCTATCGATTTGGCTGGGAGTTCGTCTTGTATCCCCGTAGCTGGCGATGTCAATGACACAGCAATAACATCAACGTCGTCCATATTAGTATTATAAATGTAAAACTTTGTCTGGCTATTGCCCTTTCACCTCCCAATCATGGCGACAACAGCACCCATTTTGTTAAGATTGTACTTTGTTAGTCGATACCTGAAAGACAGTGGCTATTTAGGACATTTCTTGAAGCAGGCCTTTGATAGGCGATAGTATTCTATTTTAAGAAATTTGGATATTACTAGGCTTGGTGCCTTTGAATATATATGTTTTAAATCAGATGAAATCGCAGCCAAATATAAGGGTATCGCATATTTAAAAAAATATTACGCCCAACACAGGCTTCATTGATATCACATTAAGGAACCTACTTCTTGCCGTTCCTTTTTGTGTATCCGTGTCGTTTTAATTCCCAGCAGCCAGGTACCTCAGTCCGGCCGGCGCCGCGTGACACCTGCACCGGTCGCGCCGCGATTGCGTCCGACTGCCGCATTCGTCACGCCGCTCGGTACGTTACACACGCGCCCGGACACTCGCGCGGCCGGAACTCATTTGACGTTTGATCGAACGTTCCTCTAGGGCTCGTAGCTAGTCGAGACGTGTCAGAAATGGCCACGATAACATCAGTAATCACGACATGTTCTATTTAGGGACTAAATCAGTAGGTAGTGTTTTCTATTTCCGTGGGTTACTGAAAACGTTGAGGCTAGTTTTTATTAAAGGCATACACAGATAAAAAGATCTTGATCCCTCGCACGGAATACAAACTATATTTATTTTACAAAAATAAAGTATCAAAATCAGTTATTTGTGCTATTCTTGACACATGCGTTACCGAGAAAACTCATTCTGTCGTCCAATTATATTATACAAGAAAGATGTAGCGATCAGAGGGACAGGTGCCATTCATATTAGGTACCTAACATTATGCCATTTTCTCTCTACACACAAATATCATTTAGATATGACTGTGGATAAGATGTACCTACACTTTCATGTACTAATCTCCTTTGAAACTATAATCGTATGTTGCAAAATGTGTGATTCTGAATATGATGTATGCTGCGGGTGGAGACGTGTAATATCATCAAGTCTCCCTCAACGCGACGTGAAACGACTTAGTGTATTCTAGACTGTCGAGATTGACTTAAATTGGAGAACTATGCTTGAGACATTAACCCAGCGAGTGCTGAAATTAATTTGGTTCATTTAGAAATTATAATTATAAATGTTTATTGAATTCTCTGTCTATCATATATTATATTGTCTGTCTGTGTCTATAATATATTGTCACGTATCATCGCCCATGTAATGACCGAAGCGGTAGGCAGAGATATGAAGTACAGTTCCACATTTCACCAGTTAAATATACCACCCACTATGGAGTAGGTGCTAAAACTCTTGCCATATACCGGGCACGTCTCTGGACCCCGTACCTCTGCTAGAAAATCTAGATTAGAAAAATGCAGTAGCGCCCCACCAGGGATTTGTACCCAGCACCAGCCGACGAGACGTAGCGTTTGCAATCATTCGAGCGACGATCATAATTTCAATCTAATTTCTTACTCATTACTGTTGTTAACATTCACTTTAAACGAGATTAACGAGCTCGAAGTCTAACAAATTAAAGTGTTTCTTAGATGTTTATTTAAAATAAACATGTAACGTCAACTTTTAGTAGTGTCCGAAGCTATGATACAAGAATATAACTCAGATAATTATAAAGAAGACATTATTTCCATTAAATATTTTAAAACAATGTTGAAGCTATGAGAGAACAATTACTATATCGTAATTTTTATTATCTCACGGCATTAAAGAGAAATATATTTTCAACCCTTTTACCATTACTTGCACACGAACCTTCTTAATTAATGAGATGGTTAAAAGTCATTTTTGCCACATTTGTCAAACGCGGATTAGCAGGCTACACACAACTTAAAAATACGGTAAGATGTAAAAGTACAGATTCCTACATTTTCCTTACCTATAATGGTAATTCCAATATATATTTCAGAACTTAAACCCCCGTCCTCAAAGCTGAAATTTAGACCAGATGATGCAAAAACAATATAACAACAGCATAGAAAAGATATCTAATATTTTATGTTTTCAAATACCTGGTATTGCACAAAACTTTTAATTGAAAATCCACGTACGGAAAAATCTTACACAGATATATATTATGTACGTGCGGAGGGCGCGGTGCGAACGGAACTCCAATTAAAATAGTTTGGGAACTGAGTTCGCGCGGCGAGCGGCGCGCGCGGGCGAGCCGACGACACCTCTTGAAACAGAGGCTTAGGTAATTATTGTTCGATACAAAAATGGTAATAGATTCTGTTTTAACTTTTCCACATATAAAATGTAATTCGTTCAAATGTATGCGCTAAAAATCGTATATGTTTCTATGTACGTCTAAGCATTGGAATGGAGTTTGAAAGTATTAAGACTTTGAACTTGAATTGAAAACGAATTTGAATTTGATCAAAATTCTTCGTCATAATGTTTTTGGGAAAGAAAAATCCGACTCTAATATATGTATTGTTCCAATGTTAGACACGGGTGTCGTCACAGAATTAGGGGTTAAGGTTTTGTCTGCCACGCTGGCCAAGTGCTGTGTTGGCAGTTCACATGCCGTAGGAAGCATTTTTTAATGAACTCTAAGGTGTGAAGGATTCCTTGCGCTGTTTACCTTATGACATTAAAATGCATGTTTTGTAAACAGGCACGCGCCTGGATTTGAACGCGAGCCCTCGGTGTGTGACTAGACTGTGACTTATTTTTAAAGAATATCCTATGAAAATATTTATATTAATACACTGGGATATATTAAAAAACAATACGGTGGTATTAAATATATATCTAATAGTTAATTTCAAAATTAAAATAATATTTGTGTTTGATAGAAGATACCGAAGCCATTTTTCGGGGAACATAAAAGCTTTGTGGAACAAAAAAACTTTACTTCGTATGAACATCACACCAGCGGAGTCACCAGCACTCTTCCGGTGGGATTTACTAGGATCCGTCCGAACAACCGCGGCTGAGTGTTCATAATGGGGCCTAACTTAGCGGAATAAAAGGTTCGTGCTGAACTCATTTTTAATACTTTTGTCACTGTTTCTTAATAAATCTTGATAAAATCACAAGATCCGGATTTTTTATGTAATAATTAAAATTATTTATCGAAAAGAAAGTGTAATTCAGTTGAATCATATTTACTTCTGAGTTCAAATTGCATAAATAGTGGGTTTTTTTTACTGTAGCAAATAAGTTTCGCGTAGGAAAAAGCTTCAATAAATGTTAATCTTTAGGCACCACTATAATTATTGCCTCGTGAAATGTAATTGAACTTATTGATAGATTAATAATATTTCTATTATGATTGAAGTCTAAAATATCCGCATCTTCATATGTTCTAAACTAATCGAAATATTTTAAATCTTACCTTACATAAATTTCCACAATGTTTGTGTACATAATTTATTTTATTGGAAATAAGCTTTTCACCCGAGATTTATGGGCGGAGATAAATCTAAGTTGGGTTTGTAACCCTCAATTTAGCTTTTTATTTTCCGGAAGCATTTAATGTTGTTTCCACGAAGCTATAACTGGAGAGTAGCACGAACGAAAACATGAAATACATATGTTGATATATACGGAAACAAAATGTATGTGCAAACTATATAGCTCGAAGAACCAATGACCGATGCGGGAGTTAGGATATGGAGTGGTAACCACGTCTGGGTAATAGCAACGGAGATTGTCACCCCACCAGATGGCTTCAGAAGATCAGGAAGAGAGCGGGTTGCAGCTGGATTCAAAACTGTTGGGGTAGTAACAAATATGGAAGGCTCAGCAGAGGAAGACGGAGACTCAAATACTACGATTATAACTGCATCCGTACAACGCCATACCTATTGACCATAAAGTTTGTCAGATTTCTGGCGCATGTTCCGTATTTCGGATTAGATGGCGGTGTATGATAGGGCTCATAATGTTATTATTATTCTATTACGAAACCGATTTGACGTTGTAACCTTACCTACGGGACAATTGCCATACAGCATTCACGAGCCGTTACCGTCTAGCAGTTGTCTTATACTAGCAATTATAAGTGCATACTGCTCTCACGGCAATTCTACCTCGAAGAAGATGTCAATATTTAAACGAACCGGCCTCGGAGTTGACAGTGCAGCAGTTGCAGAGGTTACGACTGTAATTTGGTACACTACATCATGCATTTACGATGTAACTTTAAGTTTATCACAATTAAAAACGCAGTTTATAGTTCACAAGTTGAAATTAACAACTTAGCCTCAAGAAAACTTATTAGGTCTACCACAATGGATGATCTGCTGTTATTAAATTTTATAATACTGCGTAACGGTTTGCGTTATGTACTCATAAATAGGACTTCAAATACGTGTTTCATCTAGTAAATAGCAGAAATCATAAAATATAACGGGGCCAATGCACGCGTATGAGCAGAATGATAACGGTAGATGAAGCATGTCAAGTTTTTAAAGATAGAGATATTTGGCACGACGGCGTTCTTGCCCACCCTACAAAAGACCTGGTGTGATAATATGATAATGATGAGTTGTCTGTTATAGCTGACATATATCAAACACAGTGCTTTAACAGAGGATGTACAAAGTACTGTACGAACGTTTATTCAAAGTCCGTTGCGTCGTTAGCTCGAGGTGAAGCATGATATCCCATAGGTAAACACACAGGAAACACGTAGAAATCCTTAAGCGTGTTTTATAACGAACAATACGACACCCGTACATCGCTTGTCTTACCGCTAGCGCTCGGAATTCAGTTACAATTTGGAAGCTCATATTTATTAATTCTTTCATCTCCTAGGTATCGTTGAACTCGGGTCTCGGGGTATTGATGTGCTCGTTATAGTACAGTATAGTATAGTAATATCTAAGGACAACTCGACAGCCCGCCATCTGATCCCAAACAAGCAACAAGGGCGCTCGTATTATTGTAACTAGCCGGCTGTTAAACTACATAATACGCAAGGACACGTTAATGTCTATTTTTATAGATGTATGTACTTATCTTTATCACCTAGAACAAATGATTGCGTTCATCACACAAATATTTTTTCCTGGTGGTACCTGTGGTTCGACAGGCCAGACAATTGTCATAGCATGTTTATTAAATGAAGAAAACGTTTGAAAATGTTTGTTTAATTGGGTAAAGTGTGCAACGACTTATAGAAAGTGGATCGTCCTCAGCAGTCTCCGTGGTATTCGAGAAACTGTCGAAGTCGTTTTTATTTTAACCATCGTCTGTAGTTCTCACTGCGGGGACGGAACAGTCATCCCTTCTCGTATTGTGAAATGTGTTTTGCGTCTCGTTATTCCAATTTATGCCGTTCCCAGTCGGATTAGGGGAGCAACGCATATTAATTGTGAATAAGCCTCCTTGTGCGGGGCTTTCGGGAACCCTTGACGTAGACAGGAACAGTCTCTTGATATTATGTGCCAATTAGGATATTTGCCTTTCATTAAAGAAACTCATTTCAATAATGTATATTCAAGCTCCCTTAATTTAAGTCAGATTTGAACCAAAACTTTTTTCACTTGTTATTATTCTCGTAATTAAGGAAAAATAATTGTCTGAATTGTTCACTGTGATGTGAGTTACATTAATTACATTACGTAACTTCACGCCCGTAATCCTCGGAGGGATAGGCAGAGGAATGCAGAACGCTCCCACGTTTCACCGGTAACGTT
>DWEI01005065.1:0-11121 GCA_018245875.1 Mysoria ambigua
GGTGTGCAATAGGCGGCCTTATCGCTCAAGTAGCGATCTCTTTCAGGCAACCTATATGCATAAAGAATAAAAAAAAAACAAAAAATTATCATTTAAGAAGGAAATGGGGTAGGGTGTGCGAGTATAGAAAAAGTGTGAACTAGATTTCTAAATACCTAGGTGTATTAACACACTTATATGATCATACTCACATATATGTAACTACATTGTTGTGTTAAATTCAATATATTACACGGAAAAATTATCGTAGCATCACGCCTATTTTTCTGATTTTAAGTAAAATTTTACAGAATTTCAAGTTCATTTTTACAGAAACGCTGGCACCGTTTCTACAAAAAATGTTTTATATTAATATGAACTAACATTAAAACTAGAATGAGATACAATATTCCGGGATTGTCCACAACATCCCGAACATGTGGTAACAGCAATTTCAGTCGGAGAGGTGCTCCGCCCAGTCACATTCCTTCCGGTAATAAGTGACAATTACCGCCCCGCATGAGAACATAGCTGGCAATACCAACGGATTGCTGAAGTACGTTCGAGACTACGTCGCAAGCTAGAGTTATTGTAGAGAACACCGGACCACATAAACTAGAGCATCTGCAAGTACATAATATATGGTTTGTCTGCCGCAGTTTGGATTCTGGCGAAAGCTTAGTGTATAATCTATTTATTATTTCATGTCATCACTAATATATTTATAATAACATCATCTACTGATATTAGAGTACTGTTACGATGTTTTTGGTTCTTGAACTTAGAACTCTACATCCTTATACAAGATCATAATCCTCTTAGGATTGAATGCAGGTGTACAGCCCGTGCGGTTTTTTAACATCTGCTGTGAAAATAATACATATAAAAGTCATCCACTTTACGGAACAGGTTTTATAAAATATTCGAAAACGTTCACAAGGCTATTTAATTTTTTTTTCGAAAAGTTTATTATTTAATATGTAGGTATATACTTATTACAAAATATTTTTAATCACTAACTTGCTGTCTGTATTGATGCAATATAGAAAAAATATACATATCAACTTAATATTTATTTAAAATATGTTTAACGTTAACCATTATGTTATTATCAGTGCAGTTATAATGAATACAAATTGTTAAATCAATCATCGCTCAGGTGATAGAGAATATGATAGCAATACAACTATGGCTTAAGTTTACTCATACATAATAGATAAACATTCGCAAATCGAGGTAAACGCCGTTAAGTCAGCCGTACTGTAAAGCTGAGCTCAGTTGTAAATCTGTGTTGACCTGTGTATAGTCCGACTGTATATTGTGTGACGGCACCAGCAATAATAAACGACCATTACAGTACACCACCGGTTCGAGGTACTGCAGCAATGGGGAATCAAGTCTGGTTAACGCTCCGATAGGTTTACGAGTGGGCTGCCTGTTGGTTTCCGATGCGATGGGTCGATTTATGGTTTCATTGATAGGAATGTATGGTGCTTCAGCTCAAAATTGATTATTAATCAATAGCTGAAAAATGACCATTAATGAAATGTAAACGGATAATTATATACAACATTTCATTTTATGATAAAGCTGTTTATTATATAAAGTATTTTAATGGAATTACTGTGTTGAACTAATACATTTATTAATTACTAGTGACCAAGCAGTGGTGGAATTTCTATGATAATTTGGTCGTAATTAGTTGACGTTACTTTTTCAACGTTACTGAATTGAATATATATAACATCTATATGTTAAGAGCTAACCTTCATCCATGGATTAAGAAAATAGAAAAAACAAATTGTTACTATATTTTGTTTGTTTTACAATTGAAATCATGCAATGCTTACTTTTATTGTTATTTATAGTATATACACGTTTAGATAGGCACTAATCGTTTTCTTAGAAGAATAAAAAATATAGAAGACGAAGAAATTGAGCAATTTTAAAAAAGGCTGTTCATTAGGCGCAATTGAAGGAAGTCTCCCTCGCGGTCGTATCATCTGTGGTACAAGTTACAACGAACCGGATTATATAACACTAGCCTACACCGGCGACTGTTGCTGTGTCATTTGCGAAAACTATATATAAATAAATTATTTTTTATAAACCAGACTTCACTATCTCGTTGGCATAATGTTCGCAAAGCAACTGTTGATCGATAGTTCCTGGGTTCGATCCCCGACTGAAGTTCTATTAGGTTTCTCTTACTCAATATTCACACTAGTAACTCAAACTCTGGATTTGTGCCCTGCGCGTTATAAGCTCTGCCCCTATTTCACGCTGGAAGGTATAATTGTTGAAACCTGAGTGTATTTTATATTCCTCATCTTACCACTTCAAGAAAATACTGTTATGATAAAAACACTATTAGACGCGATTTAAAAAATGTAATCATATAGATATACATACATATGTAAACAATAAATTTATGCATTTTCAAGTTGTTGCTAGTTGTAATAGTCATGCACATAGTTATTAACAAAAATTGCACAAACAATTCTTACAAACTAAAAATTTTAACTATTAAGAATACAGCATAATAACAATATGCAATAAACAAACATACACTTCTTGCAGTGTTATAACAACGCGGTTAAAGGATAAAAGTGAATTCCCTTTATCCGGATTCCGACTATAATTTGAATACATTACTGCTTGATTGTGGCTTTTTACGGATTTGACCGCCCGACCGCGCGATCAGATACGCTGCCTGCCATGCTTAGTCTATGAAAAGTTTAATATTTTTCAACTGTGAATATTATGAATGCATAATAACTCAGAACCTTCAGATGATTTCCCATACATTATAGATATAATGAAAATATTAATAAACCAAGCCTCTTTACATTTACCTAATAAAACCCTGTGTCTGTCTAATATGTATTATGGAATCTTTCTAACATAAAAGTTTTTGTATGACTAAAAATTAAGTCGGCTGGACTATGTTTTGTCAGGATGCCCTGACTAGTTTTTCGCCTATACGATTTCCTTCTTCATGAGCTTTTATGTCTCAAACCGGAACATGTAACAGGCTAATAAAATATAGCGAAATATTTCAACCAAGACTCTCGTTAAATTGAGTCTTTTAGAGCAGATCAAATCACATACAAAAACTGCATGGCAATGAATCCCTTCTAAGATTACATCAACACATACCAACTTAAGAATTGAAAAATTATAACTTCTCTGTAATTATTATATAAAAAAAGATCGCTCGTAATTTATATCTTTAAGCTTCCTATTTAAGATTTAAGATACAAGAAATAAGCCAGAAATCTTTTTCAAACTCTACTAACTAACTTTGTGAACGGCTCAAATAGTACCTATAGTAAATTTCTGAATCCAATTCCATTTTGCGAAATATGAACTTCTATTTCAGCAAAAGCTTGTATGAAGTAGGATTATTAAATTCTAAGTTATTTAAATTCTAACTTATGTAACCTAATGGATTTCTATGAACAATTTCGAAAGGAAAAAGTATTTCAAAATAAAATTTTCATGGTGTAAATAATAAATCACGATGTTTTCCTCACTTGCTTTCTGTATAACTAGCATTGATCTAATATGAGCTGAGGACTGGCATGTTCTCGATCCTTCGAGAACACATCTACGTGAAGTCAGCAAATATTTTTCCGTTTGACCTCCAGATGTATCTTAGATCTTGAATTATAAATTTGTGTATTATCGTCCGTATATTTTTGCTCATAGATGTTTGTGTAGTATCAATTTTATTCCTCGCTAGTAACAACATTTCAAAAATACCTCTCACTCCGTTGTACACATGCATACAGTCGCAGTTCCAGCTTTATATAGTCGCCAATGACACAATAGTACGCAACACAACACTTTAGTGGCGTATAGTTTGCTTATTTGAAAAGCAATAACTTAGACTGTGAGTATGTCGGCGGAACTCTCGACCGATACTCCGTGCCCAGGGGATATATGTATGCAGACGAGATGGTTCGTTCACTTGGTGCCCGTAGATGAGACCTCGATTAGTGAACATGAGCATTATCGTATTATTATGTCTAGTTCCTTATGAGCTAGGCAGAGAGTATCGAGCGCCAAATATCTCTATTAATATATACTTGACTTGCGTCTTCTACAATTCTCATTCTCTTCACAGAAATCAGCTTGATGGACTTGCGACTTTCCAGGTGAGTACAATACCTAATAATCAAGACAATATAAGTGAGTTTAGGTACGATCAACACTTGGCACCCATTCTAGAATAATATTCGACACTACTCTTAACAGTGTGATTTTTATTCGTTTCGTTATTCGAAACCAATAAATAATGCAGGGAAAAAACGTACGACCCGATTGGTCTTTTTTCTGACTTATTGAATAATTATTATTCCAGGGAATTATTTGGAAGTTAAAAATATTCACCACCGCGCATTAATGTAATCTTAAATTATCCTTGGGACTGAGAATTTTGATTTGAAAGTTCCCTGGAATAATATTCAACACACCGAAGTATACACTTAAAATATGACAACAAATACAAGTAAATAACTAATGTCTCGGTATAAAAAATAAATTATTGTAAGTCCTTTTAATGTTAATGTATGTATTATTTTGAGTGCACCCATCGATTAACACGCCGCCAAGTGGAACACGGCGGCGGCGGTGTTGCAATCTACAAGATTAAACTGTGATTAAATGCGTTTTTTGATGCGAAATTGCGGGATTTCGCGCGGCAACACCGGGGCCCGCGCATTGTTTGTTATAATTATTACTTTCATATACAAATGAAAATAGGTGTCGTATATTGAGAGAGACACTTTTTCACTCATGATAAGGTAATGGCGAAATAGAGCCAGAGAGTGCATATCCTTTTAGAATGTGGCAGTTTCAAACTTTCGCAAAGCATTAGCGATGAAAGGGTGCGTTTGGGAATGATGGAGAAATCTTTTTGTGAACTAAAACGTTGGTGTTAGGCGATTAACTTTTGTTATTATAGTGCCATCTGTTAAATGCTTTCGCAATTTCGTAAGTTCCTTTGCAAAAATGTATGATTACATACAAAAAACCAATCGCTATTGAACTGTTAAGTAGGGTGATGGTGAGTAAAATAATCTATATAGTTATGTACACGCCTATTCAAACAAACATTAAGAAGAAACTTAATTTAATTTCGTAAAAGAAATAATGGTGTGTATTATTATACAATATTCAATTACCAAATTTGTGAACATCACGTAAAGTTTCGCCCTCTTACTACATGGCTTGATCACCTGAAGATGACAGTGGACTACTGCTGGACTTGGAAGCCCCAGGAACCCGAAGAGTTGTGTCCGTTACTGGTGGCGTATGTCCATCAATGGACCTGCAAAGGTTGATGATAATGACGACAACAGTTTCTCTTTAAGAACTACTTTAAGTCACAATATTTTTACAGATTGATGGGGAAAGAGAATTTACAAATATACTATGTATTATTATTTCCACATAATAAAATCACGCTAGGTCCCATACGGACTAAACAGGGACTACCAACATCTAAATATGTGTATCTTTAGAGATTTGACCTGCTTCGTATACATTCGTCACTTTCTTTATAAACGCACGCTGGTTTCACGGACTTGGTTCCCCACCAGCCAGTACCTAACTGATTACGTCAAGTAAAACAAATATTTAATATTTCACCCCCCATTGCATGGTCGTACAAATAGCATAACAGATGAATGATAAGAATAAGCTGCACTCCTCTGCCCACAACTTCGAGGAAATACTGGCGTAATGTTATATTATATAAAATGTACATAGGACAATGTATATATGTAATAGACAAGTGTACGACTCTTTTTCCCATTGCGAGTCAAAGATCACAAAGGCGGTGTAAAGTTTGGGCGATCAAATGCCGAATGGAACGTCGAGAAGGAGAAGCAAGGCGAAATCCAATAAACGAACGCCACCTGCGATGCGGGCGGCGGAATGCGCGGAACGCAGCTCGGTGAAATCCGCACCTAATGTTACCTCGCCTTTAATTTCGCGACGTATACACTTGGCGCTAGTGGATTCTTGACCGATTGGTGGGCACTGTGAAATTTCTCAACTAAAAACCCGTTTTCAATATCGCAGTATTTAGTTATTGAATGGACCTAGTATACCGTCGCGCCCATGGTTGTGTGGAGTTACGAAATGGTACTTATATTTCATGTATTAAAAGGTATATTTTAGGACTAGCATGCCTTTACTCCGTAGAAGTATAAAAGGCTTAAGCCGCGTGAGTAGTACTAGAGTAAAGGTACAAAGAACATATTTGATATTGGATACGTATGTGTGTAATGTGAGAAAGATTAGTAAGGAAACTGGAAAACCATCGAAGAGTCAAAACAGTTGCCGATGCATAACACATATGAGAATATAAGGTCTGATGAATAACTTACAATTGGATGTAAGTATGTATAAATAAAGTAACCAAAGAAATAAAATAAAGAAAAAAATCACGTAGCAGTTGCGAGAGAAGTACAACCTTATATAATCTCAATCTAGTATTCAATCGTCATGCCATTTGCGTAGCCAAGTTGAAATAGTTAAAATGATCATTTAATGCTAATTAGTCTAGTGAGACAAGTGACACGCTCCAAAGTGTCCCAGTTCGTGTTGCTCAAACTGGAACAATGGGATGTAGGTAGGATGCAAGTTTGATTAAAGTCAATATAACTGGAAACTTCACACAAACTATGTCGCTGCACTGACATGTTGAATTATTCTCCTTATACATACAAGGCGGTTGTTGCCTCGTTGATTGAGAGGTTGCTACCTTAACTGCTAATTGAAAGATCCTGGGTTCAATTCGCGTAATTGGTTCCCACTTATTTTTTTCTAGATGCAGTATTTAGTAGTGGCTGGAAATCTAGATTTGAGCCCGGTGTATCACAGTAACCGCACTACCTATTATATAGAAAGACCTAACTGGTGAAACATATAATACGCTCCTCTGTGTACCTTCTTGGGGATAAAGCGTGATGTTACATATATAGTACACTGTTAGCCAACACGCACTTTGTCCGCGTGGTCAGTTATTACTCTGACGCTTGCCCTTCTCGGAGAGGCCTAGTTTCAGTTACTGGAAAATATGTACATATTTGTATTATCACTGGATTTTTTCATATTTGTTAACTCCATTAAATAAAAAAGCCTACACATTTACAATGATACGAGCTTTTTAATATAAGAATTCGTAATGTCCCTCGTTACAAACGGAGCCCGATACGAGGCTGGCACCACTCCAACGCCCGCAGGTGACCACTCTATTAGGCTGCAACGCTTTTACTTTTTTTTTTCTACGGCATATGCAAAATTTGTACCGAGTTCAAGCAATTACTGTAAGTTGCTAATGCAATGGAGGTGTTTGCTTAACGTTGATGCTGTTAACGATTAAGGTTAAACATTTGTTTTTGTTTAATAATAATAAATTCTTTAATTGCTCCACAAATAACTTTGCGCTCGCTATTAAATTATTTCTACAACACACAAATATACAGTATGTTATTATTATTACTGTTAATAATAAACACGTCGCTTAAGACATTATTGAATAAGTTCGTTCATCTGATGTATGTTAAGATGTTAAATGCTATGATGTGTGTCTTATTTGACATAAGATTCTAGCAATAAACTCGGCGTATACTCTCTTGGAACGTGTTACGGCGTAATTAGTTAATTAATACATTCCTTAAATCGAAACTAAGTAAGTCTGAAGCTTAATGGTAGAATGAGAATAGGGACACTTCAATAACCGAACCTCAAACGTGCTCGACGTGATATCACTCCGACTGCAAAATAAATTAGCTAATATTGCAATATTGTAATATACGTGTGTATTCACTTTAAAATATTCACAAGCACACCTATGGAGTTTCGTTCGCCGCTTCTTCTCCATAGCGAGGCATTCTCCAAAGTGGTGGTTATTACATGTTTACGTACACAAGTGTTGTAAAGAAGCTATTATGAATAAATGACATTTTGATTGGAATTCAAAGATAGTCCTGTCACCTTTTAAATGTTGCGTTGTACAGCGCAAGATATTATTCATATACGAGTATGCGTAGACTTCACAGCGCACGTGGAGGAACTCAAATTGAAGTTCGCTTCGTCGGGAGTACGAATACGTATACAAAGTGTGATACATACATATTTCATAGATATGAATTTACTATCACAATAACTCGGTAAAAGTAGAAGGAGATATAACGATAACAATAGCTTACAAATAGTCATTTAAAATATTTATTTGCAATATGTAGTTGCAAATATATTGGACAAGAAAACAGTATTTACAAATGACTGTTTTTTTATTATTGTTATTATTATTTTATCATCACGCTGTTCCTTACGGGGTGGGCACCTACAACACTACATATCAATACACTTTGTGTTATTTTTTCCCGTATAATTGCTTTGTAAATCAAATATGAGCGATTCCTCCATCAATGACTTCATACGGCTAGAAATAAAATGAATTCGTCAAAGGAGGAAAATTGCAGAGCGGCACAAATAATGCGAAGCAAACAACACGGCAATAAAGATTTATTGCTGAGATTTTTCACGAGCGCCGCCGTTCGGTGCAAGGCACGAGATAGAAACTGGCGCGCGGAAGTCACCCGTTTGCCAATTGCGCGGGGAAAATAAATAACATTAAAATATTTTACACTAATTCTATTAAATTATATAATGACGCCGGGTTCAATGATTGATAGACAGAGAGCACCAAGAGTACTATTTGAATATTGCCGCTATTGTTTTAAAACTATATTTTAAAGAGTTTATTGAACTTAATATGTAACTTCGAAATTCGACCTCCCACTCCGGGAGACCGGGTTCAAATTCCTGGCGCGTACCTCTCAAAAATGTGCGTTTCAAGTTTAAATATCGCTTGCTATAACGGTGAAGGAAACCATCGTGAGGAAACCTGCATACCTAAAGTCTTCAAAAAAAATGTTCTCTAAGGTTTGTGAAGTCTACCAACCCGCACTTTGCCAGCGTGGCTATAATGGTCTCCACCCTTTCATTCTGAGAGGAGAGCCAAGTTCCACCAGTGGACCGATAGAAGAGTCGATATGGATACGGTGCTATATTACTAGTATGCTATACTTTATACTAACAATATTTTATGCCGAATTACATCATCATCGTCATCACTATCCTGATCATCGTCGGCCTTAGTCTACAGCTGGATGTAATTGAGGGCATTTTGCAAATAATCTACGCATACGTGTACAGGATCGCTGAGCTGAGCTGAACTCTCGCCCCAGTGCGCTGCATTTCGTATGCAGCAGTCGTGCTTAGGCAGACAAAATACTGGTTGAAGTAAAAGTGACAAAGAAACACGCTCGTTCTTTATAAATTGAGGCACGATATGAAACATGCGAAAAACTTAATGAACTGACGAGAGAAACGCGCGCGTCGCCATGGTAATCATTTAAGGGCTCCAATTGGATGAGATGGTGCCGTATTTGATTAAAGTTATGGGGCCCACGTGCACGTTATCATCTAAGGTTCATGTTTACAGCAATAACGTAACATAACGCCTGTACTTTTAGAGCTGGTAGCTAGAAGAGTGTATTCACGATCCACGTGTTAGGCTGAACAATATTACGAACAAAGGCAATGTCAGGTAGAAAATATATTCAGTAAAATTCGAGCAAAATGCGCCACAGCGCTCATTTTATTTGGGTTTCGTTATAAAATAAGTTTTTAGAAATAATGATATAAGTATTATATGTTTATTAAAACATAATATTTTTATACAATGCAACTTCTATATATTATTTTGTAATATCCTTTATCGTGTCTCTAGCAAATATAAAGCTACATATACATATACATAACAAGTTTATATTTCAGATATTTGTCTGACCTGTTATCGAACCAGCGACCTCCCTCAGCCGAATATAAAACGCAGTCTATAAAAAAATCTTGTAAATTCGTTGAAGTCTCACCAATAAGCAGACAGTTCATTGGCTACGAAACTGAAACTTAAAAAATATCCAACTCTCCAAATATTACCGCACACTCACTCCTTTAAATATTTCAAAATGGCGTAAATCCTCGCAACGAATTTATTTCGCAGTGCGATGTGTACGTACATACGTGGGCACGCGTCCTCTTAACGCACAGCGCACTCCAAATTTGCATACCGTCTATCTGCACGTGGCTACGTATATATGTATGTATGTACATACACATAATCCCGTACATAGGCCCGGGTGCTCCGTGCTAAAGTCACAGTCTGATGGACTCAATATTCTCGGTGCCTACGGAGTACTTGCGTACGCTCCTCTAGTTATTTATAAATATTTAATACACTTAGAGTTTGCTTGTGTATTTTAATGGTCTTTCAAACTGACCATCTAACACTAAGATTTATTTTGTAATATTTAAATGCATATATTATACGCATATTTCCACAAATATTATGATAATTAAGCGTTCCATATCTATGTAGTTTTAATTATCAATACTTTATTGAATATTCAGTTTAGTCGAGTTAATATAAATGTAGTTTGAAACTTTAGTCTTTTCTACGTTTTAAATGTATAATTTAATATTGCAATTAATATAGCCTTGTTTAATGGCTAATCTGGCGAAACGGTCACCGATCGGCTTAGTGACCAATGTATTAAATGACCTGTCATACTATACGTGTCAATTCTACGTATTTGAAGTTTGCCATCCATAGTGTTATGGAGGGCATTATATCTACGGCATACGGCATAATTATGTTCCAATATACTGTAATTATCTTACCAACCAATATTTCCAGAAGCTGGCTGCACACAAACTCTTTTAGCCAACTGAAAATGAAATTGTGAAGTCCAAACTAGTTAATGGCGTCGCAACAAGAGCTGGCGTTCACTTTTTTCATTACAAAAAGCTCTCGGACGGTTCCCGAACGGGTTAAAAAGTTACTCGTGTCAGGTAGCGCAGGTACGAATAGACGATGAAAGTTTTTTTTTGCATTAATATCGTTATAAAATGGAAGAAATATTGAATAAAATATTGAATCAAGTAATAATAATAATATTGAATTGAGCGATTAAACATTGAACAATAATATTTAGTGGACCAATTAGATACAGAATAAAAATGTAAAATAATTTAATAAATGCTAAGCACAGTGTCGAT
>DWEI01005066.1:0-11120 GCA_018245875.1 Mysoria ambigua
GCAGAGGAGGGTAGTTCACTTGTACGATTTGCCAATGATATTGTACTCCTCATTATTATATACTTAGTGGATGTGCGTATTGCTCCATAGATTACAAATTCGGACTTCGACCTACTCACATTACAAAATATTTCATGTTAGAAAAATATATGGTTTGCATTCAGGAATCGATTTCAGGATCCTCCGTTGACCAGTCGCGCATGCAACCACTATACAAAGGACGCAGAGACTATTAACGTCGTATTTACTTTTTACAGCTTAGAGTATTTCATCATCATCCTCATCATCAGCCTATTGCAGTCCAGTGCTGGACATAAGCTTTTTTATGGGGTTATGGCTGTAATTCCTGTTAAGAAAACAGTAGAAAACTTTAACAGTAAATTTATTTTAATATTTTACATACACTTAATGACCTGTACCGGCCATGGACCGGGGCAGAGAGAAAAAAGACTAACAGTGTTGCCAGTATGTAACAAAAAAGGGAAAAATAAAAAAACAAAGACCTTGCTATTTTTACAGTGAAATTTATGTTCGTCCCGAACAATTCCCACGTTAAAAACGTTGGCTGGTGATTGCAGAGCATAGCTTGTAGCATCGCCCACGTTGGGGCTGCCCAGCCGGACGGCCCGGGCATGAAGCTGCGCAATGACGCTAGCTGTCAGCGCAGGGCTCCGTCGCTTCTAGGACGCCCTGTATCCCGGCACGAGGTCGGGGAAAGTACTCTTACTCCGCCCGATACGGATGTTGAGTACTTATGAATTTGAGAATGGCTTTATAGGAACATGCAATTGCGATAACAAAAATTTATTTTTAAATATACACATTAAGACCTGAACTAGCAAAATTTCTACCTTATTATAAATATACATCAGGGTGTTGTCTGAGTTTCTGCTTACACTTTGAGAAACAGAAAAGGGTATGTTTATATATGTATATATGTTGTAGTTCAGTCTATCACAATGTTCCAACAAAAAAAAATCGAAGCAAAAACACTAGTGAAATACCCAAGTGTTTTCAATTACACAGCCGTGCATCTTTAATTAGGTCGTGTGAGATATTGCCGAGGGTGAAATAAAAAAAAATAAAAAAGCAGGTTAACGAGATATGTATGTAAGGCGAAACAGGTTACTTGGGAGAAGAGGATATTTTGAAAATAATATTTTTCTGATGTCCTTTATTGAATTTTTATAATAAGGCTTATGAAGGAAATAGGAAGGAAATATACAACAAATATTTCGAACACAAAAATCCAGTTAGCTCGTAGGTGTATAATTGAATACCCATTCCACTTAAAAACGAATGGAACGTTTTTAAATTTGTTTTTTAAACACAGATATTGACACTGGGTGATTTAATTTGTTAAAGTGGGTAATCGTGTCCATTTACGTACGTGTACGTGATCTAGACGCTGTTGCTTGGAAGAGATGAAGCTTAGTGGGTAATTTGAATTGGTTACTGAATTGTTTGATCAGTCCGCGTTTGGTAAATGTGTAGTTTTAACGCACGCCGAGTGTGTTGTATCATCGAATAGAACTGGAGATTATTTCTCTTCAGTAGTAAATGAATCGAGGAAGAATCGCTTCACTTCCCTGGTGCCTATAGCGTTTAAGAAATTTGACTGTGACAACAGACTGTGACAAAAAAAAATTGCGTTCAATCCCGAATCCTAATATTACGACAGCATTATAGGCGGGGCCTAGTTAGGATTATAATCTCTCATTCCCAGGGTGTGGAGTTCAAATCCTGGCATATGCTTCCTACTGGTCATAATTTGTATTTTTAAGGTACGTCTTGCTCGAACGGTGAAAGAAAATATTGTGAGAAACAGTTTAGTTCCACATAATGCTCTTATAAATATGTGAAGTCTGTAAAATTGTTTGCCTTTTAATTATGAGACAACACACGTTTTTAACAAGGGAACAAAAAAGATAATAAAGATTATGATCATATTACAAAAACTTCAACGGTGTTACGAAATTCAAAAATAACCCTCGCCCTTTTCCGGCCAGATATGATGTTACTGCAATCACTGTGATGTTTTGGAGCTAAATTTCACTTTGGAAAAACGTATTAAGTGTTCGTTTCCACTGTTCGTTCAAGTCCACAGCGGGAGCACACTTAGTGGCCTGAACAAACGGATACCAACACTTTTTGTTAACACCACCGCGTCACGCGTGTTCGTCATGTCGCGGGCGTTTTTTCCTATCGCCCACCAAGCCACCGGTTGATTCCGCAAACATGCAAAACTCGGAAGTTTTCAGAAGTGCTGCAACCAATAAGCACACAGATCCGCTGTCATAACATATACTATTTTCGTTAGTCAAAGTAATTAGATAGAAAGTATCATTGCAGATTATAGTGTAGTTTTCCGTACATACTATTTACATATATATAAAGTGTTAGATAGGCCGTATCACCGGAATACAGATAATTATTATTGCTAAAACTTCACGACAGATCCATAACGAGGTAGGCAGATCACTAATTGTCTAAAAGGTAAATCTGTGAGGTTATTATTTTCACAAACCAGCAATATATAAGTGCTTTTTTGCTAGTAAAAAGTACTACTCTCAAAAGTTTAATTCCGCCAAATGAGATCCCAGTGACAATAATTATGCAAGAATAAATTCCGACGTTTATGCTGGTTCGTAAAATCCTGTATTAGCTGACTACGCCAAAGTGAAAGACGGATAGCTATACTTTTTTATGACGCGCTCAGTTCCGTACGCTCGCTCGTCGGCAGGTCAGGATTAATTAGATCCCATTGTTTTATTTGACAAGTTCATGTTGTGTCGATTAGTGGATGGATGTTCGGTATATATACCAACTGTTGGTATTTGGAAAAGAACGGTTAGGTTTCCGAAATAACCAATCAATGCCTCAGGCATTGATTGGTTATTGCTTCGGAGATTAAAATGCCTATCAACATCTGCAACTAGTAATCACCATTAAAGTGTCCATGCTTATACTACTGCTTATACTACTGCTTACCTTAATACACTGATGGAGAGGTTTGTGGGTTCAAATCCAGCGTCAGATTCTATTGGATTATTCCAACTCAATTTTATAGTTTAAATTTTTAGTAGTAACAGTCCTACCCAAGATATGATTTAGTCTACGTCATATTCAATGAATGTTTACGACTGTTTCTCCATGATGGTTGGTTGATTGTTACTTTCAGCCATGCACTGCACAAAAATGTATAAGTTTGTGTTTCGCCTGAATTATATCACCGCGCGACGGGTGACGTCAGCAAATGTCGCGATGAGCAGCGGGGGGCGGAGGCGAGGAGGGAGAGGGTCGTAAGTGCGGGATTAAAGAACGATGAGTGTGTCAGAATTAATTAATAAGATTCCGTCTGCTTTACTGTTTATTCTATGCTGCTTCAAAAACTTTAGTTTTGTATAAGATTGATACTCATAGAATAAGAGTAGGTAATTTTAGGATTTATTAGTGTTAATTCCCATTGTTATTTACTACTGCGATCTGCCAGCATCGGGCTTAGTCGCCTCTTACGACTGTATATATCCCGACACGGATTTAGGGAATGTATTCTTACTTAGCCCCAACACGGTTTATATAATGCAATCTATTAATAAGAATTGTACATCTATGCGAATGAAGATAAATGCAGATGCCGATAGAGACCGAGGCATATCTTTCTGGACTGAAGGTAACAAACAGACTAAACTCTTCAGGTACTACTGGTGTGTGACGTCAGATGTCCTCGAAAGCGGCGTGCGTGTATGAGGAGAGTGATTAACGTTGAGGAAGCACGTCAGGTCTGTGAGGATATTTGGTACTTGGTGATATCTGTCTAACTGGAAAGGATCGGGAGCATTGATTTTACTAGATTTAATTTATTATATTCTATTAGTTATATTATATTAGACATTTCACGTCAAGATAACCTCATTACATACATTAAAAATAGTACTTGTGGTTATGTTAACTTCTTGTCTTTTCCTTCACGCCCTTGTGATCCAATCGTAAATATCACACAAAAACGTCGCAATAAATTAAAAGCAATTTTAAAAGAATATTTCGCATAAGTGCGTTATTACATTTGTAACAATGTAATTTGTCTGAGCTATTTATCGGAATTATACGTTTATTAATATATTATTTTTGTTTATAATACTATTAATATAAAACAAACAGAAGATGTTAGGTTGTGGTTATATTTAAATAAAATACATCTATGAGTATGTTGGTGCAAATATTTTGAGATTATACGAATACACAGAAAAAAAAATGTCGTGTTCGGCTTATCGGCATATCTCGAACAAATAGTTCATATTTTTGCATACGAATATGACAGTTCGAATCTTGTCTCCTCCACGATATTTTTGTAAATACAGAATATGTATGTAGCAGCATGTCTGAGCAAAATATCTACAAACAAAAATGTGAACTCCTGCCACTTATAACAATAAGCAAAATGATAGGTAATATTTCAGTCGGACGCACTATTAACTCGTGGTTGAGGAGAGTGAACAAAAGTGGCAAGTGTTGCTGAACTTTTCACTTTATCAAAGGTACGAACGAAATATGCGAGGTATACCTCTCACCTACGCCAGTAAAAAATATATTAGGAAAAGAAGTAAATACATATTATATATTAGTGACTGTCCATTAGATAAATGCTGTCTAATTACGGGTGAAAAAAAAAGGTTTTCTTTGATATTTAATATCAAACGCAGAATTAGCTCCGTCATAGACTAAGCCCAGCGGAATGTCCACATTATTCTTTAAGAGCCGGTAAGTGCTCGACATTTACTATTCAGCAAATAAAAGGTCCCGTTTCCTTGGATCTGACCGGATAATGGAAAAACAGAGGACGCTCAATTTTATCACGGAAACTGCGGACTTGGGAACTCGCTCAGTTATCATTTATACGTAAGTCGCGCAATAAAATCGATCGAAACGGAACGCTTTGTATTTTCAGCTTATTCATAATACACTGTATTCAGTAGTTAATCATCAGTGTCATTGCGACCAGCAGATATCTTATTCGTTGCTGGACGCGCGTCTTCCCAAACGTGACATTAACTCACACTCCTAGGTTTATGCTAACCTATCTTCTCCCCGGCTTTTAGCAGGTTGTAAGAAGTAATTTGGGAAAAAGGTCATATTACAAGTCAATCACATCATAGGCCATGATAATAGCCCGTGGTCGGATACATAACTGGTTTGTCTGCTGACAAGATATTTTTGCTAAGTTACTGATGCAAAAATACGTTTTCTTTATGATCTAGTTGTTGCACATGTTTTACAATCAACAATTTTGAGAAATGAAAAGGATTGGAACGGTACATTAACCAAATTTACTTATTTATTCCTTATTTTACACCATTATAGGCAATGACAAAGGCGATGTAAATATCTAGTGGCATTCTCCGTTCGTTAACTCTTAGAAAATACTAATAAAAATAATATTATATGAAATAAAATAGAAAGTCAGAATGAAGACTAAAAATTGAGATAGTGATTAAAGTGACGATTGCAGAAATAACATGTGTTTTAAATAGAGAGAGATTTATTAATTTCGATATGGACCCTTTATCGTTCCACTGTTGGAAAATAGGTCTTCTCTCAGAATGAGAGGGTCAAGGCCATAGTCTGCCACGCTGGCCAAGTGCTCGTTGGTAGACTTCACACATCTTAGAGAACATTTGTTTTGAAGACTCAAGGTGTGCAGGTTTTTTCACGATGTTTTTCTTCCCCTTATTATTCTTTAAAAATACATATATTTACCTTATTAATTAAAAAAAAGTATATATTTTAAATTATAATTCCACAAATTGAAATTGAAATTAAAGATTTTTCTAGAATTTAGAACAGGCAATTAAAGAATTTCTAGAATAAAGCAATTGTTCAAAGTAATTAATGCATTTGCTCCAAAGTAAATTCCAATTCTGCGTTGTGTTACCTAAAATAATTGAAGTCCGCAGTAACAGTGGCTACAGTTTACGAGGCGAGTGTTGGGCCGAGATAAATGCGGGAGGAAGAACGACTTAGTGTATATTTATAAAATAGTTAGCGTTTACAGCTTTTTCGTTAAACATCTTATAAGTACTCGCCATTGTGTGGCCTAGATTGTCTTTTTCTTTAACGAAAATGATATTTACATCGTTGTGTACTACATATAACCGTAATTACTAGTTAACTTGCCTTACAGTTTTCCGTTACTAGGCCTTTTAAAATTTACTACAGCAAATGAGATTTCAAAACATAGTACATTTTTAGTGATATGTATGTACATATTAAGGTGGTCCTACCCGCGATAAATTGAGATATGTAATAAAAAATAGCAAAAATATTTACATACATATCTTCACGCCAGGCCTCTTACGAGATAGATAGAGAGCTTCAATTTAAATACGATTGTGCTTTGTAAATAGTGTCTTGGAGTTCAATAAAAAAACTTAGTAATGGGTTTTTGACATTGTAGGAAGATGTTGCTGTGACGTCACACAGTTTTAAGTAATCAGTTCTCATTTTCTTCTTCGAATCGTTAACTGATGTCATTCTCTATCCTTGAGAAGGACGTTGAGTGTTTAGCCATCATTTAAAGTTTATCGGATATAGTCGCTGATTAAGGAGGCTTCTTTTGTGCACGCCATTAACATTACTTATATCCGGTAAATGCTTCATATTTAGAAGAACGGTTGTTCCAATTATAATGACAACGAATGATCTGGAACAACGCCACGCTGCGGTCAATTTGTGTCGTTCGACCACAAATTATTGGTAAACGACCACGTCGTCCACGTAACACTTTTACCAATTTGAATTAAATCCAATTATAAATATTTTATACTTACTTTGCTCATAAAGAATGGACAGAAAATAGGAGTCTAAATATTGATTGGCACATTTGTCCAGTAGTTACTGGCCCTGACTGTTCATTTGAAATTCGATCTGCGATATTTGGTTGTGTCTGGGCGGAGCGAGAATACATTCCTAGATCCCGCTCTGGGATACAGTGTCGTTGGAGGCGACTAAACCCGGTGACAGATCGCGGTATGGGGCGGTTTGGTCAGGCAAAACTCAAAGTCTGGTTGCTTATGGGTAGCAGCGCGGTGCCAGAACCTGTGTTTTGCGACGCCAAATGACAAATGCTATGCGTGGAAATTACGGGCACAACCCCTAAGCTCAGGTCGATGTCCAGCCGTGGACTGCAGTAGGATGATGATCTGGGACAAGTGTTTGGGTGATGAGAAAAAGTGTTAATTGTGTATATTACATAATATGTCTGTTTAAAAATGTAAAAAATGTAAATATTTATATTAAAACGTAACAAATATAAGTCGGTTATGTATATTCCCTTCTTGGTTGGTCGTGTCGGTTGTAAGCGCGAATGCCGATGGAGAGGTCCTGAGTTCAAATACCGGGCTGGGCGTTATTGAGTTTATCTAACTTAGGTTTTCTATTTATCCAATTATAAAAACATAACTTCACGCCTGTAATCCCCGAAGAGGTAGACAGCGGGGTGCAGAACACTTCCTCATTTCACTGGTTACGTTTACGTCCCTCTATGGAATATGTGGTGAGCCTATTGCCATGCTTCGGGCATTTATCCAGATCCCGAGCCACAACTACAAAAACTAAATTAGAAAATTTTATAATGTTCGACCCGGGATTCGATCCCGGGACCTTCCGATCGGCAGACGCACTTGCAACCAACTCGATTAACAAGGCAGTCAAAATTGTCCAATTATGATAAATAATTTAAAAACTTGAGATAATTTTCGATATTCATATTACAATATTTAATATCTAAATTACCTTGCTTCAATTGGAAACTTATAAGTACTCACACTTAATGCTTTTTAATTAATTATATTGGGCGTTATTTTCTGGAATTCCCTCATTCCTAATTAACATCAAATTAGATTTTTTTATGAGTTTTATTTTTATTTTCGCGGTTTCTTTGTTAACTCACTTTATCTTCATTATTGATATTATCTGTTGAAATTTAGTTATTATACAGTGTATTTTTTTCGGTTATCTTTGGGAAATGCATTACAGTTAACGCATTGTGCCAAGACATTGTGATTGACTTAGTCGAACATTCCACCGGGCCATCAAACTTAAGCATATTATGAAATTGATTTCAAGTAGCATCTATTCCAAACGGGATCGAAATAAATTATATAAGTACTTTTAACATAGTCATAGGACCCATGGGGAAACAGATAAACTATACAAAATCAACCCAACTTAACATTCCTAGCAATCCTTTGACGCATTTTAATTGTTTTGTATCACATAAATAACCATAAACAGTTTTTAAGCTTAATATTTAAATATATATTTTAACTGAATATATAAATTTGCACTGAAAGAGTAGCTAGTGCGCTGACATAAATAAAATTGCAAGAGGCTTCTATAGACATCTGTGACTTGCCTCGAAACGGACTGCAGGAATATTATGGTTAATGTCAGTTACTTAGGTTATTATTAATTGTTAATAATATGGAGCTTACATTACGTGGTCACAAGACCGCACGAATAGGATTTTCACGATGACTATTTCCAGCTGGTAAATATATTTTTTCGACCTCTTTATCGTTCCACTGTTGGAACACGGGCTTCCTCTCATTCTGAGAGAGCAAGGCCGTAGTCAGCCAAGCTGGCAAAGTGTGGGTTGACTTCACAAACCTTAGAGAACAATTTTTTTGTTGTGAACTCGTAAGGTATGCAGGTTTCCTCACAATGTTTCCCTTTGCCGTTATATATCGCCGTGGTGAAAGTATCGTTCCAGGTTATTGTCGTTATAACCTAGATCTAACGAGGTATTCCTGATTCTGTAGAATCGTAATCGATGTTGTCCACCTACAGTCAGCATCGGTTACTTTTACTAAGTTAATTTACTAGTTTCTAGAACATAATTTATAATCGTATTAACCTGTTGTTAAACTGTTGAATGTGTGGTGAGTGTTTATTCACATTATATTATATACTTTCTTAATTCACATATGATTTAGTTTTTGTTACTATGTTAAGTGAATGTCATTTACAAAGCAGATATTTAATAACCCTAAGAAAACACTTTGATTACTTTTACATGCTTTTAACTTTTTTTTTGTTTGAGTTGAGTATTGCTACTTTATTTTTTTTTTCATGAATTTTGTTAAAACCTTGTTACATTAATTACAAAAATATTTTAAAATTTAATTTTTACCTGCTATTGTTTGTCCATTGTATGCAAATAAGCATATTTTCTTCCTTTCTGTTCATTCCCTCTCGAAACCCTCCGTTCGTACCGCGGAAGATACGCCGAGTATTATCGTATCGCATCGCACGATCACCGTCCAATTTGGCGGGCGTTCGTTCATTATGAGTGCGACGTGCCCGGTGCGTCATTTAGTATTAAGTGACAAGCGAAATTTTTCGCTGATCTCAAGAAAATAAAGATATGGAGTAGCGCTTTTTTATTTGCGGTAAATATTTAACAATTCTGTTGGTTTACTTTTTTATCTGTAGTAACCGTAGAGCATTTAGGGATTAGAGGACGAAGTGGCCGTAGACATTTTTATCCCTTCTCAAATGGGATGAATGGGATAGGACCATCGTTCTCCTGAATTCTCATAAGTCGTCTCTAATTACAAAAATAGAAATAACCCATTATACCCTTCGTATTGGGGTTAAGGGTCCCTGCCAAAAATAGCAACAATGTCCATTAGGTATGTGGGCGGCTTTATTCCTTAAGATGAAAGTTAAATACGTTGATGGTCCTGTAAAAATCGTTACTGTTATTTCAGCTTTTAAATTATCAATGCATAAACAGTTCAAACTATTTACGTTGGTTACAAATAAAACGTAAGATGTGACTGAAAAACAGCTGTTTCAACCCACAAGTGGTTTAAAGACCACTTGTGTCTGGACTCGTGTTATCCTTGTGTCATTCTTGTGACATGTGTCATAACAATGTTCTACACTCCTTTGTTTACTTCTTCGCGGCTTACAGGCGTGAAATTACATTTATAAACGCAGTCATGACACTACAAAATTAATAATTAGTTGAAATATAAAAACTGAAAAAAACTGAAAAACGGTTTTTTTCAATTTACCGTTTTCATTTACCATTTTTCATTCTACGGACATGAGTCACCCTTCGGATTGTTGTTGGAGTAATTTCTTAAACGCCTTTGTACTGGGAGTAATATTTGGGCGTACGCTCATAGGCCAATATAATTCGCCTGTCCATTAACTGTACATTACCTTGAGAGCTACATGGACCACCACTCTTGGCCCCATAAAAATGTATTTACCGAATGTTTGCGCTCATAATCTATTGTTATATAACTCACCGCCTGCTAAGTCGTTTTCTATATAATCGATATCGACCCTTCTATCGTTCCACTGCTGGAACACGGGTCTCAGAAACGGAGGGTTAAGGCCCTAGTCTGCCAAGTGCGAGTTGGCAGACTTCACACGCCGTAGAGAACAAAATATTGTTCTCTAGTTTTGAGAACTCCAAGGTGTGCAGGTTTCCTCGCGATGTTTTCCTTTACCATTATAGCAAGTTAAATTTTATCTTAACACGTATATTTTCAAAGAGTATAGGTATTTTAAAGAGGAGAGGCGGGCAACTCCGGCGCTGGCAGGTCGCGGTACGTCCCGGTCTGCCTAATCTCACATTTCGTTCAGATTCACGAGTACATTACTCTCTCCCGGGCATCCCCTCCAAACGAACGTTTATAGGCGCAGTTGAAAGCACTGCATTCAGCCGGAACAATAGCCGTGGAACACCTTGACGTGCAAATGCGGAATGTACTACTGTTCCATTTGCCGGGAACAAGATTTGGCGCTAATCGACGCTTTTCTCCGAACTGTAACGTTTAATGGACTCCTTAAGTGATAATTTGATCGGCGTTCCGATCTACGCAAGCGATTGTGTTGATGCGGATCAAAGTGTTTTGTTGTGTTTTTATTGCATTGAAATAAATAAGTATATTCACTGCTGTAATCCACGAAGAGCTAGGCAGAGGAGTGTGGTATACTCCGTCTCATCAGCTAAGTTTACGTCCCAATATGGGTAATGAGTCCATTGTTATTAAACGATTTCATTTTCCAAGACCCTACTAGAAATTTCAAACCATTAATTCCAG
>DWEI01005067.1:0-11120 GCA_018245875.1 Mysoria ambigua
TGCCTCGAAAAAGTATGTCTCCCTTACCACACCCTTCAAACCGGAACACAACAGCGCTTAACGCTGCTGTTATAAGGCAGAAATAATATAAATCAAGCATATGTACACTTTCAGGGTCGATAGCAGTGGCGGGCGAGGCGATGAAGTTCCTGCGGGACAACCTGCGGCTGATCGCGGACGTGGCGAAGGACTCGGAGGCCATCGCGGGCCAGGTGTTCTCCACCGGCGACGTGTACTTCGTGCCGGCCTTCAGCGGCCTGTACGCGCCCTACTGGCGCAAGGACGCGCGCGGGTCAGTGCGCCCCGCGCGGCCGCCGGCGAGCACCGAGTGATAAATACCTCACACCTTACAGACTTGATGCGCTCCTTTTATTTGAACTTCGGGTTTTCTTAATTTTAAATATTGATTAATGAATATTTTGTAAGGCAAACATTTGTATCTGTTTGGCTACTACAAGGCAATATGCTGCTTAATGACAATGTGTTAGGTTTGATATTTAATTGTATATGGATGAAATTGGTTACCTTCTATTCCATTGTGCGATACGAATGCAACTCATAAAACTGGTAGCATACTACACTCCTCTGCCTACCTCTTGGGGTATTATAGGCGTGACGCTGTGTGCGTTATTCAGTGTATTATTATCTATTACAGTATCATTTGCGGCTTGACAGCGTTCACTACGAAAAATCACATTATACGGGCAGCGTTAGAGGCGGTTTGCTTTCAGACTAGGTGACTATATATAATTTAATGTTTTTTTTTTCAAATATAGATATACAGTATTTATATTGCATGTTAAAAATTACATACTGTTAAAAAGATATATGTATTGAACCATATAATTGCAATATATTTGAATAATTGAAATAGTGTTGTAATTTTCCAGGTCTGGATGAAATCAAATGTAAAAAATACTTGATTGATTATTAATGTACACTAGTACACTCAGCAAATGGTCATTTTTGTTCATGTTAGTATAACATGATCTATTATGTATGGAGGGTATACCCAAGCTAAAATATATACTCTATATGGGTGGACTGGTCCAGAATGCCTTTGGGTAGGGTAGTAGCTCCACCCTTTGTCAGGTTGTTTATGGTGAATAGTAAAGACCGAATAAATCAAGAAACTAACAAATTATAACATTTAATTTGTCACTTTTCAGAGATATATTAGAAGCCATGAACAAGGACTGTGGAATGCCGCTCACGAAACTCCATGTGGACGGAAGGATGACCTCCAACGACCTGCTGATGCAACTGCAGGCGGATTTGATTGGTATTCCTGTATGTGAGTATCGTGGTCTATAATTAGAAATCATGTTGTTGCGGTGAGAGATAAAAAAACGTTTTTCAAAAATGGCTGCTTAATTAAGAGGTTATATCAAGTGCTCAATTTTTTTTTGTTATTACGGTTTCTGTATTTTTTTTATTAAAAATACATAAATATACAAAAAAAGGATAATCTTTTATATATTGTCTTAATTTTTTGGTGGTGAGTAAAGTATGGAAGTAGTAGGTAATATAGTTATGATGAGTGGCATAGTTAATTTTTCTTGTGTGTAGTATGTCTATCCCGAAAATAATGACAATGTTAAGGATATTCTGTGAAATAGGTATTAAATCGTAAGTTAGGTCATGTATGAACACTAAAAGTATTGTGTTGCGTGCAGTGCGCGCGCAGTCGTGGGACATGTCGGCGCTGGGCGTGGCCGTGGTGGCGGGCCACTCGCTGGGCGTGTGGAGCGTGGAGGCGTGGCGACACCACGCCACGCCCACCGACACCTTCCTTCCCACCGTCACCGACGACGGTCAGTCTGCTTGTCTGAATACTTGCACAGAAACTTTACACGGCTGCACTACACCCCTACCCCGGCCGAGCAATACATCCAGCTCGTTACCAATGTGTAGTAAATCATTTATGAGATGCAAGTTTATACAAAACATTTCAATATAGCAGGTAAAAAGATTTATTATTGTGTTCATTACAGTTTACTGAAATGCAACAACAATCCACAAGGCAAATTTTTGTGCATACAGATCTGTCAGAGTTAGATTCAAATTTTCACATTTAAATCATTGACTTATGTTTATGCATGTGTGTTCTCATAAGTCTGTGATTGTAGAAATACTAATATTTATAACTAAAATCATATAATTTCGTTACGCAGACCGCGACGCGAGATATACCAAGTGGAAGATGGCGGTGCAAAGGTCGCTCGGCTGGGCGACGACCAAGAAGTCGATCGCGATGACAGGTCAGGCCAAAAGGAGAAATAGCTCGGTAACGTTCGCAGCGCAGGAGGCGGGCGACGACGACGCGCTCGTGGCCGACCTGGTGCGCTACGCCGCGCGCAAGTTCTCCGTGTTCGTGCCGCTGCGCGCGCCGCGCGACCAGCACACCATCCTGGACGACGCCGCGCACTACCTGCGCAAGAGCGAGCGCGACTACGAGGCGGCGCCCGCGCGCGCGCCCGCGCGCCGCCTGCAGACGGACTGGACCACCATCGAGGAGATCATCGAGAACGACCCCGAGATCATATTCGACGCGGACGACAACGTGCTCGTGGTGGAGCCGGCGCGTGAGCAGCGCGCGGAGCACATCTCGCTCGATTGATTTGACGAGTCTTTGATTTTCCTCGAAAAGTACTTAATTTCCGATGCAAAGTACTTAATATTTTTTCCCTTATTATTTATCCTCACATTGATACGCTTCTTTTGTTGTTAATTTTATTGTAAATATTGTTTTCAAAGGACATCAATTTATTGTCTATTTATTTATTTGCTCTATACCTCTGTACCCGCAGTTCAATATCGAATATTCTGAATATTATTAAATTAATTCCTATCAGATAGACAATAACGTATACGATTGTTGATGCTGCTAATGCTTTTGAATGATATAAATGCATTTTTAAAATGCTTGTAACCAAAAATAACATAGCACCTAAAACCTAAATAATAATGAAATTCTTTGAAAAACACATTTGCTCAATAGAATCATTATTTTAAAATAATTTATGAAGGCAATAGTTATTTTATTTTAATGATTAATGTATTTTAACACATGAGTGAATTATACTAAAATAAAAATTATTTAAATAAAAGACAAAGGCTTGTGAAGTCTGCCTTTCCATCTGGTGTTGCCAGATTGAAATTTTTTAATTAAGGGTGGAGATGTATAGACTGAAGGTGCTAGGGTCGCGTATGTAGACAAGTTTATAATTGGCATTATAAAAAAACACATATTATATAAATTCTTTACCAGAATCTTTAAAAAATATGTTTACAGAGTAACACAGTTTTGATATGCCTGAAAACACATTAAGATCGTTAAATAATCAGTGCAATTTGTTCTTCATTGATAATCAGTTTAAGTAAAATATTACCATACAGCATTATTTCTTACAGAAGCATCATTTAATTTACTAAGAAAGCAATGCCATATGCATGTTGCAGTAAAGTTTAATTGCAGTAAAGTTAATATGTATCAAATATCAACATAAGAGCAATCACTTTTAATCTCATTGTGCCCATAGTTTTATACATTAAGTTTACTTATTCCACAGTAACTTAAATTAATGTACTTACGGTCACATTCACAGGAATTGTTGTTTACATCAGCTTAATATACAGGTGCATGCTTAATGATAAAGGCTTTTCCATCTGCTTACAGATACCTTTAGTGGATTTGAAATACATACCTAATCAATGATTCTAAAATAACTTGCTACAGATTAATAGTTATCAAGTTCTTGAATAATTGAAACAATTTTTGCTGCCCTAATTAAAATTTTAAAATTCTTCCAGTATGATCTCATTTGATTTACACACCATACATGTTATACATATAAACACGTACATGTGTCCAAAAGGTTTTATTATACATATTTTTTTTTTGTTCTATTTCAGTGCACAGCTGTGTAATCGTTCGACCCAAACTGTAGTCCATACATCTCTTAGTGTTAAGTGCTGTTGTTGACACGTCGTCCATAGGATGTTCCACTTTGTATTTGTTGAGGGATAATACTTTTATATAAATACCCTTGTGTTCCTAAAGAATTAAATACTGTGGTTGTGTACTCGGAAACAAGTAGAAAACACATTCGGAATAAGTAAGGAAAAGCATCCATTCCATATTCATTTGGAGGTTCAATTCATTTCAACGCGTTCATTCTATTCAGTGTTGTAAAAATGCTGTCATAGAATATTAAATTAGACTCAAATTATGTAAACTATGTAAAATGCAATTCATTATCTGTTGTTCTCTTGCTGTACCCAAATAGTTGTTCTCATCTAGTCGACTGTTAGTAAAACTGTTTTGAAAAAAAAAATATCTCTCACTGAATATGATTTTTATGTACTTAATCGTGTTATATACATATATGTAATTAAGTTATTTTAATGTATTTGAATACTTCATAACACCAGCATAAGACTGCTACTAACATGGACATTAAATAAAAGTATTATTTGATTCATTAATGGTCTTTGATTTGGTTTGTTTTCTTTTATGGTTTTCAACTTTTGCATGCAATTGCATGTTGTATATGTTGAGTTCATTTTGTTTCATTATTAAGATTTTTCATTGGTTATTCAGTTTTAACAATGTTCAAAATAACGCCTTGAAATGTAGCACATATTGTATGGGAGATGTAATAAAATTGTATTAAAAGTACTGTGTAAAAACTTGTAACTATTATATTTAATTAGTTTACACATTCTGCTTTCAAAAACTTCAAATATAAAGTGTGTAATGACCTTATTCTTATAATTAAATTAATTTTATCAGCCTAATGTAACACAACAAAAATCACACTTTGTATCTTATTAAAAAAAATCGAATTTCAACTGACAGCTCGTGCACTCACTGCAAAATAAGATAAGTCACTGAAACAGTGTTTGATTAGCTTCTCACATTATAAAAAGCTTATAGATGGCTATTGTTTAAATTACATATTTTACCCGTTTTACAGAAACTTTTACTCTAATGCTGTATTCATAAGGTTTGCTGTAGTTTGAAATAACACTTGCTAACACTTACTATTAAATTTGATTAGTACCATACATATGCATATTACACTGGTAATGATTAAGATAAATAACTATTCCCGGGTTTTCAAGCAATTATTTTTATTAGGATTCTGGTTGTATACAATAGCATGCATAGTTTTTTTCATTAAAAACTGGCAGCAAAGACCATATTTAATTATATTTTTTTCAGATGTTAGTACTATGAATTTAATTATTTTTATTCTTTTTACAGAAGAGAGATACAACCTTCTGGCATCGATCCCCGCGACTCTGTACATAATGGGTAGCTTCATCATGCTAGTCGTGTCAACTACGCTCAAGGATAGATGATAAGTTAAATTAAACCTTACTGATTTAGTATTAAGTGTTAATCGATAAATTGTTGAATAAAATAACAATAATGTCGCAGTCATTGCCATAACGGCAAAGTTTTGCCTTTTCTCAGTAATCAGTAAATTACCTGTAATTTTACAGACAGTAAAAATATATTAGTCAAATAATTATTCTAAATGTGAATAATAATACTGTTCTAAAATTTTTATATATACAAACATTGTATTGAATCACTAATTTTAATGCTTGTCGAAATATTTTTTTCACATTTATTTTTATTTCTGTATTTATTGTGTTTAAATTTGTTTTTAACACAATACCGTACTGGTGATGAAATAGTTCCTGAATTATTTATTTACCTCAATAGGGGAAACGAACTAAACTTGGTTTCCCTTCATTTTTGTTTTAAACAAAATTGACAGCTATTGTAGGTATGTAACACATGAGTTGTATAGAATATTTTTATGGAAATTATTTGTACGATTTTTTGGAATTAATTTAATTGATTGAATTGTTAATATCTATGGCACCACATATGTTAATATAATTTTACAATTCTCTTGCCTCATATATGAAAGAAAAATCGAGTATACTTTTATATTGTATACAAGTATACTTGTATACATGTATACTTTTATATTGTATACATACTTATTTATATTTTAACATTTATCACATCTTAATTCCGGTTTCAATATTTGGACTCAAATTTTATTACGTATTAATAAAACTTATGTATTTATAACATTTCATTTGCTTATCGGGTGTAAATACAATTGCCAAATTTGACATTGTACATAATTGGTCCTTAGACTTCTAATTCTAACTTGAATACTTTACAATTTATGTCAAACTAATCGTACTTACAGATGCAAATACAATATTAAAAATTGACATGTACAAACACTTGAATTCATTAATTGTAATGTGTTAATCTTTTTGTCATTGATATTATTAATTGTATCGTACATTTAAAATAGAGCTTAATTTATGTGTGTTATAAATACAGGCATTTAATTGAAGAGCTGATTCTAAATTTTACAATGAATTAATTTTAATAAATTATTTACCTTTTAACCAATAGGGAACAATTATGGTCAGTAGATTTTTCAACGGCCCAATCGCGAGACAGCATTGACTCGAAAGAGATTGGTTCCTAAATCTTATTTGTTTTGAGCGGTAAGTTTTCCCGCCATTTTCGCATCACATTCGAGTTTAATCTAGATATCTAGGTTTTTGTCCATAGAAAATCTACGATTGATGAAAGACAAGTACCCATAAGTACTTGTATTATGTAAGATGAAAGAAGATGTAAAATAAATATTTCAACTGTCTGAGGTTAGGGCAAGCAGTACAAATAATTATTATCTGTTTGTCATCAATAGATGATAGAACAACTTTTATATTTTATCAAAATAATGTCAAAAAGCAGTTGGATACTATCTGTTTATATTGAAATAATATCATTAAAAATTTGCATTATTGTATCAAAAATATTTATCCAATGCAATAAAGGTGGGTCATCTCGCACTTGAATATCATGGCAGACTATGGTTTTTGAACCTTCTGATTCTCTGCGGAAGCTTGTGTTCAACAGTAGAACAATAAAGTCAAAAAAGAAATGTGGGTTGTATAAGTGTTAAATGTGTATTTTATATGAGTGAATCCTTACTGTGAAGTTTCTCCCTACCTCTGTTGGATATAGCCGGGATAATATGCATGTATCATATGCACATATGGGCTATAGTAGAATATATTATTCAATTTCATACATGTCTTTGAATTCCTGGGCCAAATAGATGTTTTTAATTTAAAATTGGTATTCAATCTATGTAAGTATTAACATAACATTTCAGTCTTGTAATATATAAATGTAAAGATTTCTCGACATGTTATACTATGTATCTATTATATATTTGAGTTTGAAAATTTTTAATGTTACCTTTGTAGGCCTATTTCAGAATTGGATTGAAATTATAAGGCATGATATATATTTGATATATCATGCCTTATCATCAAAGGATATTTATTTGACATCATAATTGTTTCAGCTGCCTGTGATTTATCTTTGCTTTATATTTTTATTTAAATACTCCAAAATAAATTGTTGTTCAATTTGAAATTACATACAAGACTCAGTTTTACTAGTTTCATAACGAGTTATGCATTTTTTAAACTTCAAAAATACTCTTTTAGTACTGGTGTTGTGAATGAAAATTTGAAAGATCAAATTTACAATTTTTTTTTAATTTCTTTTTTATTTAAATCTGTTTGATGTATTTTAATGGACATATTAAATTGCAATCATCATATAAACTAAACTTATTAGCTTGGTATATAATAAAATATAGTGATTATATTTTAACTAATAATATTGTTGCCATCATCTATATTATATATTAAGAAGGTATTAGTTTGTTTGCTAATGTTTCTGCATTCTGGTCTTTTAATGATCTCATTTTATTATCGCCTTTCGATAACCTCAGTTGATTGTTGGTTATAAACAGTTCAACCTGACAGTTTTTCATGAAATTTTCAGACTGGAAGTCCACCAATAACATAAGTCATAAATCGTATGGAATAAGCAGTATCAATATGAATTTGTGAATAAATATATTGTACAATTCTACATTAGATGTGATCATTAATGTTAAAATCCAATTCATTTCTCATAAACACAAATATTTAAAGTACCTTATCCATAAAAAATAAAAGGAAGTACCAGAAAATTATGTTTTATGGATGTTAAAACAAATTTCATGTTGTTTGAATTATGACTGTTATGTAATCATTCCTTCGATGTTTAAATAAAATGCATTTTGAAAAAAATATAATTTATATAAGTTTTGGTTTGTTTTATGAAAATATTGGCATTTAATACAATTATGCTGGTGATTAAAAACACAATAATGTAACTAAGAACAACATTAGCTACTTTAGTTAATCAGGTTTTATTACTCTTTAGTAGTGATGAAAATGAAAAAAAAATAAAAGAATAGCATTCTGAAGTACTTTTGAAGAAGTATGTTATATGCAAATACAGCTTTTAATTTGATTGGAAGTTTAAAGTTCATTTTGACACCACAGCTAATTCTTGGCATTTATGACATGATTTATACTACAACAAATCATATTACTTTAAAACGAAATATGGTATTTTTAAGTGGGAATAGATTGTTAATGAATGAATGTTTCTGTTTAAAAAATCTTCAATATAAATTTACTAATAATACCTCTATTAAAAACTAAACTTTAGAACTTAGTATATATGTTGTTCACACAATAAGTCTGTCTGTATGTGACTATTTAGTTTGACCTGTAATATTCATTTGTAGTCCTCATATTGTAGTTTTATTTTTTAATTATACATATGTAGTACTACCTCTGAGTGGGGAATATCTGTGGTACCTATTCACCATCGTACAGCTCCAGTCAGTGCGGGTTGTGGCCGGTCCAATTTGTTGCCAGTTAATTTTGAATATGTTATCTTTATTATTTTATATCATGGTAATCATGGTTGCTGTGAATTTAATATTGCAATTTTTAGCATTTACTAAAGACAATTGTAGAATCTGATTCTGTTGTTTAACTGTGTTGAATTAAATATTGTTGTTTTTTTCTTGTGTCTTATTTCGTATTATAATTGATAGTCTCCTATTGAGTTTGACTTAAATTCGACTCAGGAAAGTTTCACATATTTCATTATGTAGTTCATATTTACATAGAAAGTTATGTTAAAATTCATTCATAGATAAAGTTTAAAAAAACATGTTTAACACTAGGTTTACGGGGCGCGTCAATTTGACGCATCTTGAATTTTGTAATAGAAATTACAGAAATCGTTTGCATTTTTATTTTTTTTCTTTTAATGACTTTTATTCATTGATCAAGGGAAATATATATTGAAGTCTATTTTCTTTAAAAGTTTTGAAATTTTGAACTTCTCTATGTGGTATACCTATCTCAACGATATGCGTCAATTTGACGCGCTCGCAATATGAAGCGTGATAATGAGCGTATGAAGCAAATTTGCTAAATGCTTTTTATTTATAGTTCAAGGAATGGGGACCCCCTTTTTTTCTAATACGATGTTCAGAGATGAATTCATGCAAATTCTTCGATTTCTTCGATTTGATAAAAAAAAACGGAACGATCTAAACGTTTACGCACAGACAAATTTGCAATGATATCCGAAATTTGGAATCAATTTATAGACAATAGCCAATGCTGTTATAAACGTCACGAGAATATTTCAATAGACGAACAGCTGTTCCCTACTAAAGCCCTCTGTAAATTCACACAATATATGCCAAATAAGCCGCACAAATTTGTACTATAAGGGATTTGTACTATATTCTGTACTATAAGGGAGTAACTTTACTTAACTTTAGCAAGATAACATGTAAGAAAACACGTCACAATCAATACATTCATTGCATGTTAAAACTAAATCTGGAATCAAAATTAATAAAATAATATTATATAGGTAGTTTATCAGGAGTGTCTGGTTATCATACCACAAGTTCTCTTGACGCTTACTTTGGGATCAAATAGTCGTGCGTGGAGATGTCCCAAGATATTATTATTATATTATTATTAGTTTTATGGCAAGGAACAATGTCTGTGAAAATAACAATTTCCAAACAATAGCTGTTGTAGGGGTTTTTCTAGTAGGCTCCATAAACAAATGTAGTAAGTTATAGGACTAAAAAAGATTTAATAAATTAAAATGGGACTTGATTTCTCGAGAATGTTAATATTATAGTCACCACATACTAACAAAGACTTAACTGAGTTAGTTTGTTTAAGGTCTCGGTCCATTATTTCCAAAAATAATTTAAAATCTACAGAGGAAGGTTTGTATACGAGTTGATCTAGTTTTACACACGCCAAATATATAGACACAATATCTTTCCGCTCCTTGAAATTAAGATTTTTACAATCCGATACGGTGAGATCAATGGTTTTGTCTCACAGCCTCCACCTCCAAAGCACGAGCTTGGGTATCTTTAAGAGTCTTATGGTGCTCGAGTCTCACCGCAATCCTAACTTCAAGATCGCGAATGTCGCCGATGAGTGATTGCACCAAGTTGCCCTCAATAAGCGCAGGCGCATATTGGTATGGTTTGCGAACCAATTTCTCAATTTCCAGGGCCTACTAATGTAAAATTTCAATGCTACGTTACACACGATCCTTTGACTGTGCCCGAAACACATGTTCCAGGTGAGCATCACCATACCTGGCTTCTAACGCCTCCATGAGTTGATCGTAATTTACTGTCTTGCCGAGAACTCCTAAAACGGTTACAACCTGATCTCGGAGACCCAAAGTAAGCGCAATCATGGCTTCCTATTTAGTCCACCCGTTCGCATGCCAGCCTGAAACTAGGTCTCATAGCCCGACCACGACGATATTCCATCAAATGATAGTAATTTAAATCCACAGAAACGGTACAGCAATCGAAGTTGCTGTACCGTTTCCAGCCTTAAGGTCGCCTAATGTTTTCTGAACCTCTGCATTTTGAATTTCAAAGGGCATAAGCAAGGAAGAAGCCATTACTCTCTGAAAATAATAAGAAGGCTCGCTATGCCTAAGCCTTAGAGTACGAACATTACATCGAAGAAGACTGGTCAAATATTGTGTGGCCAGGCGAATCAAACTTTGAGGTAAGTTAGATAGTATGAATTTCCAAACGAATAAATAAGTTTTATTAAAACGTAAAAAGCTATAATATTGTTTAGTCACGATT
>DWEI01005068.1:0-11119 GCA_018245875.1 Mysoria ambigua
CGTGGGTTCGATTCCAACTCAGAACAAATATATATTTGTTTGATGAGCACGAGTATTTGTTCTGTGTCCATACCACACTGTTGTTACCATGCCACAAGCTCTCTTGACGCTTACTTTGGGATCAGGTGGCCGCGTGTGGAGATGTCGCAAGATATTTATTTATTTATATACTGTCAATGTAAATCTTGAGAGCGTCATATGACTTACTGTTGAAAGGATAGATGAATAGAGAACATGAAATTGATTTAGTTTATATGTATACAAAATGTGGATGAATTAAAGGACCCTTTACGCAATAGGACATGATGAAGTAGAGCAAGGAATCTGACAGCCGCAACCGGAATTGGGGGTCGCGGCGCCCACACCGGAAGGGATCTACCCTCAGTGTTGACACGTTATATGACTTAGTGGCACTGTTTGTGTTTAATATACATATATGTATACAGTTTATCCTGTACTATATTATTATGGATAACTGCATCGTTGTTCTAATGGTAGTAAGTGCAACTACTGAGCGAGAGGTCCTGGGTTCATCGCTGGACATAGGCTACGCCTAATAAGGGGTAATAGTCATGATGCTCAGGCCGAGCATGCTGGTCGAGGATCGCAGAGCACAGCTGCTTGTTTCACCACCGCCGCTGCTGCCCAAAAGCGGCCAGGGCAGGTGGTGACGCCAAGTACACCGCGCCACAAGGAGATCGACCCGGGTCGAGTTCAGCCACTAAAACCGTAGGAGAACTCCGGGATCTCCAGCAGAACGCGCCGGTGGCCAGCGCGGCGCCTCTGCCGGCTCTACTTCGGGAGAGGCACAATGCCTCTTAGGCCTTCATGTTTCTACGACAATATGCAGCCACTCATGCCGTCAACCTTCTCGAAATTGTTAACTGAGCAGTTCCGAGCTCCCACCTTGGAGGCCTCTGTTCAATCGCCTCTTAGGACACGCAGGAGATACCACAGCTCATATTCTGGACCGGAGACACGAGGATAAATATCGTGCAAAATACCACAGATATAATCATAGTAAGTCACAACATGTAAAATTAATGTAACAACTTAAACACCGTCTGTTTGAACCTGTCGCGCACATGCGGCTAGTGGTACCCAGCCAGTCACCCGTGTTTCTGTTGAAACAGTTTAGACTGCGTCAAAAAATAAATCAAATTAAATAGACTTCATTGTAGTAACCGAATTCATAGACGTGTATTTGCGTATTATCACTTAAATGTGTTTACTCGTTTATTTATTTACGGACTAATTGATGCCGTTTTCTCTACCAGTGAACCGAAGGTTTTCAACCGTTTACATGAGCAAAGTCACTCGGTACCGATACCGCGCAGTCAGTAGAGTTTGTATTTTGTTTTCCATCTCTCTACGCTTACATAACTTTCGGCGTGCTCTATCTACATCGAAGGCTCTTACCGCGAGCTCCATCGAAGCTAATTAATAACACTGCGCCAGGAATTTCCGCCCTTAACAAATTATTGCGCGGCTCTACATCAGAAGTGTATACGGAAGAGGGAACTCTGTGCTTTTTTAAATTTACAAACACATAGAGATAGAGCATGACAATAATTTTGTTTAGTTTTAATTTGTAAAATATATTTGTATCAGCTAGTGTCAATTAGTTGACTTAACACTTTGCCTACCTCTTAGGGAGAATGCATGATGATCGCAATTATTATTATATTTTTACAATAAACATATCATGTAATCACATTGTAAACGACTTGTTATAAAAAATATAAAACTTTAAGCTAAAATTTTAAAGCTAACTGACGGCCGAATTATCTTTTAAGACGAAATCTTAATCCCCGGGTAATATTTTAAACGAAAATGTAGAGACGGTACTCGGCGAGGAGTACACTGCCTCGTCGCGTTATGAAGCGACGAGATGAGCCCTTACTACAGTTTCCACTTTTGGCTATTGACGGCCACACATGTGCGCACAAAACGCATCACACACACGGCCGCGCGCGGTAATTTATGTGCATTAGTTATGAACTCGAAAGAAAGCGGAAACTCTCAACAGCCATCGAATGTTCAGCGCGGAACTCGACGTGGCCGCTAATTTAATAGAGTGTGCGGCAATGTTGCCGAGTTAGCGCAATGAGTGAGCTGCATGCACGACGGAGTGGGAGGAAAACGAGCGTAAGTTTGTGTGAAATATTAGCACGCGTTCTCGAAATATCCTCTCTTATACCATTACCGTACACTGAAAAATACACTCTTGTAATTATTAATTTATGGACGGTTTGAATAATTTATGGAATATGTTTTACAAATGAGCATTGTTTTATTAGTTTCGTTCGCCACTGGATGAGACTGGTATCTGTGTCTGGCCATAGTGTACCACTCTAGACGAGAACAGCTCGACAGGCTTCACACATCTCAGAAAACTTATGAAGAGCAGTTAAACGCCCGGGTTTCCTTTTAGTTTTAGATTCAAAAATATCAGAATGATAAGGGAATTGTTTCTGAATCGAGAGATAAATTATTTGATTAAACAATAATAATATCAATAATAATGCATGTTTTCTGAAGGGCTTAAGTCGATAAATATCTTAGTTACTAACAATGACGAATCGCATGTTTATGATATAACAATACAATTTAAACTCCTTCCCCACCTTTAGTGTGTGTAACGTGATACAATTACAAACGGTTCATCACTCTTGTAATGCCCGAAGAGGTAGACAGAGGAGTGAAGTGCACTGCCGAGCCTCACCGGTTATCTTGTCCTAAAGTTGGTTATGGAATAGGCGGTATGTGTCCTGTTATGGAATAGCATTTTGCCATACACCGGGCACGTTTGCAGACTCCGAACCACTACTAGGAAATCTAAATTGAAAATATCCAATAGAGCCCGACCCGGGAATCGAACCCGGGATCTCCCCTCCCGATCGGTAGTCGCGCTTGCGACAAACACGACCAACAAGGCAGTCTATCGATACTCCTAAGCACGATACATTACAACAATATATAAATAAAAACGTTTCGGGTTAAGTTTTGTAAAAGATTCAATAACTAAGTATAAAAGTAATGGTCTTTTGATTACTCTACAACATTTTGTCGATCGAACTCTACCTCACTAACATTTGCAATGTAACTATTTACCTGATACACTTTACTTTATAACTATTTGTACTGTTTATATTTGTGCGAATAGGAAGTAGTTTCAACCCTCCACGAAGCTTGCTGTTATGTCGATGTAGCGAAACATTTCCGTACGCTACATTGAAAGAGCTTATTACATACAACTGAATTTACCGAGGATTTTTAGTGCCACTTGGAACGAAGGGAAGCAAGCCTCTCAAGTGTATAATTACCTTAACAGCCTGTGCTTACAGGACAACGCCCGGAATTGTATATATTTTTTAGTGTTCTTGAGATTTTTATAACAGAACCAAGATGAAACAGGCTGGAATATTAGCGATCCGGCGAACTAAGAGCTCACGCGAATATCGCTCACTTAACCGTTCAATATATACATTTGAAGACTGTTTTGATCGCGACATTTTAATCCTATTTAAATTTTTACCTTTGCTCGACTGATTTTAGGTAGATCTATTTCACTGATAACCGACCACCGATACTCAAAGTTCCATCCGTCCAGAAGTCGGTTCGTTACAGAGCGGGAATATTCGCGCGGGGAGAATTTAAAAGGCACGTCAGAAAATCCGACGCGACAATAGTTCCCTTTCACAGCGGAGTAGTGGATACCGATAGCTGGATATTGCATTGTGGCGGCGCGGCGGCGGCGAGCGCTGTGCGGGCAGCGGGGGGGATTAATGGGTTACCTGCCGTTTTAACACGACGTAAAGATTGATTGATGCACCATTTTCTTTAGTTTCGTATGGCAGGAAGTTTATATGCCTTTCCATTAGACGTACAATATAATTGCTGAAAAATATTAGTACTGCAATATGATGCCCGTCATTTCAAATTAAGCGGCATATTTTGACAAATGTCAAAAATACGTAAACTTGTAATTTTTTTTAATGCGCACAATAATCCCAGAGACCCAGTATTTCAGGGTGTACTTCGAATTTAATGGTGCATTAACTCGTTAAGTGTTTGTAACGGTTGGGTATTTTGTAGCGACTTTCAACAGCTGAACTTTTTAATTTACGACATTTGGGGCGAGCTAATTTTACTCTGCGTAATGGGATTGAAATGTTAAAAGTGCAGTCACATGTTACACGCGGTGCTGGAGCGGAGCTGAAAAAACATTGAAAACTTGGTTCGTAAGCCGCCTGCCTCACTCCGGACGAGTGAGTGGGAAACTATACTCTACAAATGTAATGCCATATGCATATAGACTGTTAGTCTTATTAACAACTATTACTGACACTACTAATTGATATGGAGTATTTACTATTTATTGTGGAGGAGGCGCGGCAGGTCTGTAAGGATAGAGATATTTGGCACTCCGTGCTCTCTGCCTACCCCGTACGGAACTCGGCGTGAAGATAATTATATATGTACTAATTGATATTAATAGTAACTTCAACTTTTTCAATCACGAGACATCTAGTAACATTCGTATTAAAAACTGTCACTAACTGCCCTAAAGAAGACTTATTTACCCTACTTTTGCACTCCAGTTCCAATAGATTTGCTTTTTAAATAAAATGGTAAGAAAATCTTTAATATTGCGAAAAAATATTTTTTTTCCTACACCATATACACCAATACTTATGAAAGTAAGTACAAGGGTGTTTAATCTAAATCTGAAGGGTATTAAAAGATCGTGAGCATTATACTCACATCTTCATTTATTGGTTAAAATTATTACAAAGATTTTTACAAAAGTAAAAAGAAAAATAGCTATGAATTCATAGCAGGAACTATAAAGTGCTTAGTGGAATTCGAATTTTAAATTGTTGCATTTCAACTCGCAAGCCGCTCTTGATGCCGAGTGCGAAACAAATCCTCAAACGCAGCCGCAGACAGAGGTGCAACCGTAGCGCGAGCCTCGAACAAAGCGTCGCGAGAGGTCGCAGCAATCAACTAAAACGTACCCTCCCTTGCGACGATTATACCCCTTTCTGTACCCCGCCATTGTTCCCGACAGAGGGGTGACACGTCAATCAAAATGATATACAATATTCAAAGGCGGTGATGACTCCAGTGTTTGTAGGGAGGTGTTATAAAAACGCTCTTCAAAATTTATCGCACTCGGCCCTCTTTTGTTTGGCGCCAATACACTCACGGATGTACGGACAATGGAGGACACTTCGCATGTTTACAACCCTCAGCAAGATATTGTAGTGATTTATGTAAAAGTTTTCAAAACATCGTTTTAAAAACTGGAATATGATATTTTTAAATATTATTATGGGTCATCGTCATCATAAGCCTCCCCCATAGAGCGCCACCGCGCCCTGTCTTCGGCTTGCCGCATCCAGTATCTGCCTGCCTTTCGCAGATCATCATCCCACCTAGCCGGAGGGCGTCCTACACTACGTTTGCCGAGCCGCGGTCTCCACTACAGAACTCGACTACTCCACCGGTCGGCCGTCCATCGGCAGACATGACCAGCCCATTGCCAATTCAACGTGCTAATCCTTTGAGCTGTATCGGTGACCTTCGTTCTCTGTCGGATAGTTTCATTTCTAATCCTATCCTTCAGAGAACTTCCGAGCATATCTCCCTGTAAAAACAAACGTTTTTAAGACAGTTGCAGACACTGAAGGAATCCAAAACTCAATTATGTTGACTAAATAGGTCAGGTATGTGACTAACTGATGAGATTCTCCGAAATCGGCGTGAAGAGAGAGACGAACGTAGCAAAAGCCCGTCAAGTTTGATACTTGATACTCTGTGGTCTCTACCTACCCCTTAAGGAATAAAATAAATTATCACACAACAGATAACACGTGATTAAAACGGTACACCTTTAACAAAACCGCCCACATGACGACCAACAGGATGAACTAGATCATTGGCCGCTATCAGCACACCGGCACCGGCAGTGCGCAGCAGCGCGGCGGCGGCCGGAAACGGACGCGGTCCGGCCCGCTGTCCAGCGCCGCTTCCGGGGACAGCGCTACAGTTGGCGGCCGCCGCCCGCGCGCGCTCCCCACTACACCACCACCACCAGTACGCGATATCACGGTTACTGTACAGGTGCGCTGGGAACTGTTAAACATATTATGGATCTGTGTCGTGCGGCCGATGATTTTGTATGTGTTAAATACTTGACGCATAATGGACACATTTTCTGCACAAAGACAGAATAAGAAGTAATATTTCGTAGAATTTTATTTGTATAAAATGTTACAATAAACTTTAAAGTTCTAAACAATAAAGTAGTAATTTAACGAACATACCAAAATAAACAAATAATAGTTTTTTTTTCATATAGTTCAACATTGGCGTTTTAGATAAGATTTTAGTCCGACATTGTAAATTCTTATATAACGTTACGACCAACCTCAATAGTGCAGACACCGGTAACTACAATCGATCTAATCATAAAAAAGGAACCAAAAAAAGAAAACTACGAATATCAGGTAATTATAAAATGTATATTATCATTATGAGCATATTATGTTGATGTATGCAGGTACTTGTTCCGTGTATCGTATGTTAAATATGTATGTATTTTTAAATCAGTTCGCTTGCACTGTAACAAAAGGTACACACGTACATAGTGTACTGCGAACAGTAAAACAATCCAACTTTACTTGTACTGTGTGTTTATGAGATTTATTAACGTTGCCGTCCGCACTGCACTCTCTGCTTATTAATGCGGATCGCGGCTTTGCATTATGCTGAGTGCTTGGCCCGCGGGATATTATATATAAAATATAAATATAAAAGTAATTCCGATTATTGCCGGCTATAGCTACGCTGCTATTTCTTCCCCCGTTCTCTTGGTATACGTAAGTCTCATACATCATACTCGCTATGTGTACATCAATCTTACAACTAGAAGTTCGTGTCCTATTCTCTCGGCCCTGTTGGAGTTTGGCTTGAGATGCCCTGCTCTCGGTTCGAGATGGGAGGCTGTGGCCCCTTGCGTCCGTTACCTCGATCACATCCAACAACATTCCCGTTGTTCATCGTCATCATCATCATCATTGTCGTCATCAGCTTGTATCTGTATCCGAATTGTCGGAACACAGTAAATACAGAGATTAACGTAACATAATGTAACGTAACATATCGCTTGTAATCCCCGAATGCAGAATACTGCCCAGGAATGCGGAATACTCTCCAGGAATGCAGAATACTCCTACGTTTCACCATTTGTGTTTACGTCCTATTATGGAATAAGTGATGAGCCTACTGCCATGCATCGAGCACATAACCAGATTCCGACCCACTACTAGAAAATCTAGGTATGAAATGCTCGACCCGGGAATCGTAGCCAGGACCTCCCGATCGGCTGTAGCGTATGCAACTAACACGACCAACGGGGCACTTCATAATCACTCAAAGTTCATAATTGAAATATGTTTTTATTTCTCCAACCGCAACACTAGCGCACTACGAGCGGTGCGAGCCGGTGAATAGCGCGCACTCCAACGGGGTACAAGTTAGAATACCAGTTTCATAGCACACTAGGAGTGAACGAGTTCGTGTGTTTAAAAAAGCGTAGAGCTCATATTGGCTTGCATCAATATTGAGCGGCAGTAATTCACAAAGGTCGGCGCACGCTGTTATTAATTAGCTTCGATGGAGCCGGCGTGGAGGGCCGTCGACGTGGATCCGACACGGCACAAGTTGTATGAGCATACGGCAACTTAAAAAAAGGAGCATTTTTCAAAATGTTTTGATCTCCACTGCGCGCTCCGGTTTGTTTCTGGAGACTCGACGCGCGCTAGGAATTGTAACCGGGTATATTAATATGCTCAAATTAAAAATGAATATATTGATATTATTATAAAATAAAAATAAAGTAACTTACGCCTGTAACCCCTGAAGGGGTAGGCAGAGGAATGCAGAAAATTCCCACGATTCACCAGTTACGTTTTAGTCCCACTATGGAATAGGTGGTGAGCCTATTGCCATGCATCGGGCACTCATCTAGACTCCGAACCAATACTAGAAATTTTTAATTAGAAAATTTTGTAGTCTTCGAACCGGGAATAGAACCCGGCACATCCCGATCGGCAGTCGCACATGCAACCAACATGACCAAGGAGGCAGTCAAAATAAAAATAAAATAAATTACCACTTACACTTGTAACCACTCCACCGAGGAGGGAATCGTTAGAACATCGAGGCACTTAAAGATAAAACAAACATCACGTCTGTAATCTCCAAAGAATTAGGCAGAGGAATGTAGCGCACTCCGACCGTTCACCAGTTGCGTTTAGACAACCGTTACGTATAGATCGTAAACATATTGCCATACGCCGGGAACATATCCGCACGCCAAGATACTACTAGAAAATGTAATTTAGAAAAATCCAATAGAGACAAATACAATATAGAGTACAGCAATAACGAATAATAACAAATTCAATCAACGTGTGCTGGAAAGAGATACGATCTATTCGATACAATACGCTGTGTACAATAGGTTTTATCATAGACAGCTGGTTCATATTATTAACACAAGCAGAGCGGGGAGAGCGCAGAGACCCCGCAGCTAATTGCCACTCGGGAAGACAGCACGCGCCGCCGACTGCGGCACGCGAGTGATTCGTTGTCATTCTATCCTGTCGCGAGCCGCGCGGGGCGGGGGCGCGGGGCAAGGGGGCAGGGGGGCTTTGTTCAAAATAATTGGCTCCATCCGTTTTTTACACTACTTGTCAATTTTGTTTCAATTGTCATATCAAAGATCGCGGATAACAACGTATTTGATATTGCCAATTAGCAAATTAGTGCGCAATAATGCTAATAAAATGGAAATAAAAAATTTGTACCATTTCAAGATGTTGTTAGTTTATAACTGGTTCGTATACTTTTAAAATATATTATACACTTAGCGTTCGTTATTTTATAACGGTGTATTTTATATGTACCTGTGTATGTGACTGCCTCATTAAACACTACTGATTAAAGAGTCCAGGAGTCGGTGCCCGGTTATTGTAACTTAAAATTCCCAATGTCTCAATTTGTACGCGGTGCGTGACAATATGGTCACCCCTATTCCGCGGTGCGACATACAACATAATCTAAGTGTCGTGAGAGTTCACTACACTGCTCTGCCTAGCCCTTCAGCGAGATACAAGATTTATGTTTTGATGCAGTAATAAGTTATTTACCGGTGACACCGCGTATATCTCACGAAACACAAAATGTAGAACAAAGACAAATGCGTAATAGTTTCCGGAACGGGTGCCCTACGATTACAGATTTAGCGACCTGAATTGTTCGCTTCGCCTTTATGAGCCACCCGGGAAGGACAGCGGATGCATTGTTAAAAAGACTAGGGCCCCGGTTTATATTGTGACCTAATATGAACCCCGACCCTGGACAAGACACCGAGTTTTTTCGTGAAAACGAAATCTAATCGTTGAATTTTGCAGCGTACGAGAACGTTACTTTCATTTCAAATAATTTATTATTTACAGGCGGTCGGGAGAGTTAGGTATGTCCAAAATCAGCGTGAGCTTACGAAATGAGAGACGAATGTAGAGAAAGAAGATCAGGTCTGTTGAGGATTAAATAATATGACGCGCACTGCTGTCTATCTACCTCGTAAGAGAACTTACGCGATATAATAACAGATTGTCATCTTTAACTGACCACTTTAGTTTCTTATTAGCATTGTCTAAAACCACTGTCATATGAATAAAGGAAAAGAACTACGAATATAAAAAACACTTCAAGTCTCTGAGGGTATTTGGTATTCACGTGCTATCTACCTACCCCACAAGGGACATAATTTAATGAAATAATAGTTGTAATAAAATCAATAATGAAGGGCATCACCAATGTTATTGAACATGAGATCACTGATCACGTATAAATCTTATTACGGAACGCATTCAGATGATCAATGTGGGTCATCGTGCACCAATCTACACACCGCACATACACGAATTATGCAAATGTAGAGATTTCATATATTATTATATAGTTACTGATTTTGCCTATGTTATGTTCTATAATTTTATATTCGTGCTGTTAACAATTATAATTGAATGTTGATTACATCAATGACAGTTATAACACACGTAATATAACACCTGTAATCGCAGGGAGACAGGCAGAGGAGTGTAGACACTCACTCTGAACTAGTTACGTTTACGTTCCAATGGGGTAGCTCGTGAGCCCATTGACAAACACCGGACACCGAGCCACCACCAGAAATTGTAACTAGAAATTCCAATCAGAAACATCCCGCACAATCCAGAACTCACGAAAATACACTAAAAATAGTGAGCACCAGATCCCCGATTTGAATCCAGTTATGTTTTATTTATTTTGTTGCCATCGTGACCATCTCCTGTGACTTACTACCAGACTTCGTATATCAATAGTCGTGACCAAATAGTAAATGGGCTAATAAAATATTGAAATATTAACAAGATGAAAACATGTGTACGAGCACGTCGCGCTTCAAAGCGATGTTTTGAAATCATCGGGGGAGTCGCTCGATCTAGCGCACACGCGTGGCGTCGCGCTGCCGTCTTCAAAGCGAATATACTGTTAAAACAACATGGAAATAATAGTTTTTACTATGAAAGTGGACAATATTCTCATTTTCTCTCTTTCTCTCACTCTCTCGCCCTTTAATCCTCTCCTTCTCTTTCTCTTCTTCTCTTTCACTCTCCCTCTTTCATTAGGGCCTTTGACAGCGTACAAGAGGGCTTTAAATTCCAGGTACCTCAATGCTTACGAAACTGAGGTGCTTGTTTCACATTCAGTACTCTCTTCACAAGTACTCCAACAGGGACCGACTGTTCACTGAAGCAGACCAACCGGTGTCTAACGTGTTCAGTCAACGCTGCGGAGCTAAAAAAAATATTAAACGTAACTTCATGTCTGTACTCCCACGAAGGGGTAGGCAGAGGAATGCAGAACATTCCCACGATTCACCGGTTACGTTTACGTCCCTCTATGTATTAGGTGGTGAGCCCATTGCCATGCATCGGGCACATATCCAAACTCCGAATCACTACTAGAAAATCTAAATTAGAAAATTTTGTAGTGTTCG
>DWEI01005069.1:0-11118 GCA_018245875.1 Mysoria ambigua
CTGGTGAAACTGTATACAAATTTGTTATAAGCAATATACATAATAGGAAATGTTTCTATAGAGGATAGCCATACGGGGGTGACATGTTACTTCATTGACAAAACCCCTAAAAAAAAAAAAGTAGAAAAAAAAAAAAAAATTGTTATAGCGCATGCAGCAGCTACAGTTCAGTAACATTGGTGATAAAGAAACGAGAATTATTCATGTAGTCAATCGATAAAACACAATTTTACATTTAATCGATTCTAGATTGAAGCGTTAGATATTGAGTAGTCAATCGAAGAATCTTTTATGCTCACAATCGACGCATTAGGGAAATTTTATGATAATGGCAATACTGACGCGCGTTGTACATTCCAGTGTTGCGAGTGGGTGTGTGTGTATATGTGTGTGTGTGTGTGTGTGTGTGTGTGTGTGTGTGGGTGTACAGCGGAGAGTAACAGTAAAATTAATTTCCCGCAGTGATCGTTCGCCGATAGGACGGTATTGGAGGAGGAACATCGGCAAGCGAGGCCGCAGCGCCGCCCGACCATTACAGATGCACACGTGTTCCACCGTACGCTCCGGCCCTAGCGCTAAGTACTCACGATCACGACGATCGGTATGTCAACACGCCAGCTGCCTGCGGAACAGCCCCCGGGCGACCGCGTGCCGCGTGTGTGCATCGTTACAGATGTGCGTGTGTTTGTATCTCTCTATACGGCAACTGACATGTTGGCTGAACACTACTACGACCGTCGTCATAGTGAACGTTATTATCATTGTCCGTCTATCGAATGCCATGTACACACATACAAATGCCTCTCAAACGGTGACCGCTTTGCTAGTGAACTTAAATGTTGCCAGTCCTTTATTGCTATGTTACCGTTTCCCTAAGATGTCATTATGTTTATGATTTTTTCTTCATATTTTTCCAGTCTTAGTGTTGCTATCAGTAGCAACATTATGATTGAAAATTGCAATAATGATTGTATTTTAATCCCTATTTCAAAAGTGTCTTTATTGTGACTGTGTTACGGATATGGCTTTGAATTAGTCTTTCAATTGTTACTTTTTTCAAGTCGGTAAATTGTCTGTTAGCAGTTTTGCGAATTAAAAGTGTCCTAAATTCCCCATTGGTATGCCGTCTTCCTGCGTTAAATCGGTTTGTTAGCTGCGTCGATGGGAGGGTCGGCGGATTGTCAAAAAGACTTAATGTATACAAGATGGCGGATTGTTACCCGAACTTATCGATTAAATGGGGGTTGGCTACCGGATTCTATTCGGAAGTTATAGTTTGCCATCATTTCAGTGTATGCTAGCAATATTCAAATGTCTGTTTACTGTTTAAGGGAACTGCCGTGCAGATGTAATAATAATGAAGTTCCTTAGTGACAATGTTAAATGACACATATCGTTTATCTGAGACTTTTTGTTACTTCTGAGCCATTAGAAGGCAATCGAAACGGTCGTAAAGACGGAACGAAATGCACTCGGCTGTTATGCACGTATTGCACGCCAGTCGTGATGCGATTGCGCGGTGCATTCGACGGCCGCCCGACCACGTTGCATCACGGCCTCGCCAGCGCGGCGATAGAATGCAGCGCGGACTGCATTTGCGCCAATGCTACGCGCGTAATGCCACTTTACAGACTACCTATATAATGTCAATGCAACAAAGCAATATAACAACTTGCGACTTAGAAACAGTACAAGTAAATCCTAACGTTGCAACATATAATATCCGGGTTGTTCTGAACGTTGCCAATGCCGTACAATTTATATTAATTGATTCGAATGATAAACTAAACTTCCGTTTTATTCCCGTGATCCCATTCCGGAAGCTTTTAATCCTGGCTAATTAATGATAACGTTGGCGGAAATATCAGAAACAAGACATAAATGACGACTCCGTTTTTGATCTTATTAGCTTGCCATAGGGTCAAATTTTATTACAGTGTCAGCTGTTGGCAAGCGAAATGTATCCCATGTCGTATACCACGCTTGCCTACAGCGCGCTTATTAAATGCTGTCTTCATTTCCCGCGAGATTTGAGCTTTGATATTCGCGAGTGACCGCGGCGATCTCGTCGGCCGCAAGCCGCCGCGTCGACGGCCACGTGGGCTACTATTGTGCTCGGTCGGAATTAATTCCCCGTAGAGCGAGGTGGCCGTGGGAAAGTGCCGGCTCACGTGGCGCGGCGCGGCGCACCTAGCGACAGCGGCGCTCGCTTCGGTTATGTAAAGTGAGTGCGATGCTATGACGAACGTCGAATGAACTCTATAAATAGCGGTCGATCCGTCCTTGAGCCGCCGCACCGCTCGCAACTAGGTCACGCCGCTCCCCCTCCCTCCCTCGCCGCCGCCCGCTCGCCCCCACCACCGCCACCCGCGCTAACCGAGTCAATTACTCGCACATTCCACACACTTCCTCATTCATTCCGTCTGCGCCTTTCTTTCGATTACGACCATCAACTATGCTAATACCGTTACCTATAAATGAACACCTTTACGAGAACGCACTCTACAATTTCTCTGGCCGGGGCCGCATTCGGCTGGCAATTCACAATAAAGTTAGTTTTACGACTTTGGTCGTTAGAGATTGTAGATTACTGGGCTGGGGATAATTTTGTGTGAACAAATAACGCTGGATACATAACATCGTTACCTGGCGCTGTAGTGAGATTGGTCGGCGGCGCGCAGGTGGCTTGTCGGATTATGCCGTATGTTAAATGGCCGACGTTCTCGGAGTTTCCCGACCCCTTATCGAAATCTCTATTGTAAGAAAGTAAAAAAATGTGTACGTATAGCTTGGTTTTTGTTCGCTGCAACCGAGCATTGTTCAGCGATGCGGTCCTTTGTGCGCGCGTCTCGTGCAGCGGCTGGTAGATTGCCGGCCGCTCGCATTGCGCGTGAACTGTTTCCTACCAGCGCTGGTTGTATTATAATAAGCGACATGAACTAGAGTGACGCCAATATAATTGTGTCATTATAATTTACTTACGGTCCAGCGAGCGCGTCATTTGGTCGGTCGTGCGGCCTCGGAGGAAATCACACATCGGATGTACCCGCCTAACCGCCTCCTCGTGATTTTGTTTCGCTTTCTAACTCGGCTTCCTCTGTGTTATTAGTAAGTTTCTACACACGCCACGGTGAAAAGAGGACGAGTTCACAAGACGTAAGATTGCGCTCTGTACGATTTTAACAAACCTTATCAAAACAAATTTTAACAAATCGTCGCTCTAAGTATCTTACTATGTAAGCACAGAGTGCCGAGTGCAAACGGAGGCAGCTCTTACGGATCGGAGCGCGTCTTGTAAGTTCCTCGCTGATTTCATGCAAGCGTGCGCTGTTGGCCACCCCGCAGTCTTGGTCTACTGCGGTAGATACATCTCTCAATATCCACTCAATTTAAGACCACACTTCTATTGCTAAATCATTATTAGCGTAGACGAATCAATGTATGAAATTATTTTTATTCTTAGAAAGCTAAAGAAATGGCGCTTTCGACAGTACATTAAGACGGCGACGAGTCAAGTGAGGTAAAAATGTGTGCTGTTGTGTTGAGTACAATAATTTTATATGTTTGTCAACTTGCACTTGGCCAGCGTGGCCAACTAAGCGCCTGTCCCTGCTCACGCGGAAACGAGGCGTGCGTCCAACGGTGCAGTGATATGGTGCAGGATCGGTGATAATGGTTCAGTGTTTTATAAGTTGACTACTGAACGACTGGACCGTTATTCACGACATACACTCGGACTCGCACGTCACCGTTACAAGTGCAGTATGCAATAATGCATGCATCGCGATTTATGTCGTCACCGGCCTTCGACCAGTCTACTGCGCCTCGGGCTGTGCATCACTTCCCGGAGATGTTATCCGCCGTGTTATTCAACGTATATAGTTTTGCTCATTACATTCCCTACAGTTTATCTAAATGTATATTTATGTGTATATAATATGTAGTTTATCAGCCCTCTGCGTCCATAAAACTAGTTCTACCTACTCTGCACTTAGATTACAGTGTATGAATATTCAACAATGCTTTAATTTATTTGTAGATCAAATGGATTTTAGTTTAGGCTTGTATGTACATTGTGCCAAAAGGCTGGCAGTGAAGATTCGTTGTCTCTTCAATAATGCATTGGATACGCAAAAGAGACAGATATATTCTCCTTCTCAATACAACCCCTTTTACATTCACCCCATGTATGTATTCGGCATACGTTGTTATCCCTACCACATATTCCCCGTCTGTCTGTGTTTCATTCGCAGATTGCTATAAATACATCTGTCTATAGCACTTCTATATGACCCTTTATAAAATATTTTAGCCTCTGTCTACACTGCAACTCGATTCATTCTATGAAAAGTGACTAGTAGAATGTGCCGTTACAATTCGTAACTCGAACAGTGTTTATTTCACAGCACCCCAACGCGAAGTACAGCTTCCGCGGTGTTGATCGGCGCCGCGGGCGCCGGCCGCGGACCGGTCCCCGCTATCGGACGACGACCACCGCCGCCGTCTTATCACTCACTGCGCCCTTCGCGTTGTTTTGCACCCACCCGGTCGTACTTGAACGTTCTCCCTACTTTTATACATTGCATTGATTCTGTTTTTATGATCTCACTATTCGACTTGTGGAAGAAATTGTTTTCTGGCTACTCTGCTAGCGAATGTTTGCCATTTCTGCGGTGTAATCATTTCTGCTCAATTCTCGGCTTACATTTCAATGTTAGATATCGCTTTGACACTAAGATTTGCAGTAGCAGTTCTGGTTAGTAATGATCATTTAAAAAATTACTTTTGTCCAGAGTTTAATGTTTGTTTTCTTATTTATTTATTTCATTTATTTAAGATTTATTTGCATAAATGTGGTAGTAGGACAGTTGATATACAATTTTTATGGCTCTCACATTTGCCTTTAGTTTGGCGTGCAAATTAAAAAATAAAAAATTACATCAGCATTTGAAAGAACATCTTGCCGGCCATAACCACAGGAAGCTTGCAGTGTGTTTGATGTTATTATTTCATCATTATATTATCACGCCAGGACCCTTAGACTAGGTCGCGGTGGAAAGATTTTCAAATACTGTCACTCGTTACATTTCTGGAATTCAGTCTGTGTGTCGGCAACGGGCGCGCGTCCGTCGTGCGGTTTGAACAGTCGGCTCCCGAACGCCCCCTCAGGTTTTTGTACCTACTGCCTGTGCCTCTAGTTTCGGGTCTTTGTGTTTTTTTATCTTTCCTTTTGTGACTGAACATTGCCAACATTTTGAATTTCACTTTTTGATTTCGAATTCAAATTAAATTATATTCAAGTCTCCGCGAAATGGAATTCAGCTGTATTGAATTAACCAAATTTTAGAACTGTTTTTCACACTACGGTGTAAATCGAACGTCGTCAAAGGATAGAATCGATACATTATTTTGTTCTCAATAAACAATGAGGTGTTACGAAATGCAGCGGGTGCACACGCGGCGCCCGCGTGTCTGTCCGCATGAATATAAACATGAACTGCACGCTAACAGAAAAATGGGTCAAGTACGCGCTTAGTGTCTAGGTTCGGTCCGCGGACTATTTCGAAACTGGATCGCGGGCTTGCAGACTGAGTGTGACATTCTGCGGTCTCACAGGGACACGGCTTTATTGCGGCTATCTACAGCAGCCATTTACATCTATTTGCAATTCTGATTATATTACAATAATTTTCAGTTGCAAGATCCACAAACTTTAATAAAAATTATTAATTAGGCTGGCGTTGTTGTTGTAACGCATTTTTATAATAGTGATAGGGATAATTTGAGATTAAAATAATTGCGTTGTGTTACAGTATCTATCGCCATTGTGTCTCTTTCAGTGTTTTACAGGCTGATATGAAATTTCTTATAAAATGAGAAGCGTCAAGACATGGTCTATCAAGCCGGCTCAGTGAGTGCGGACAATCCTCTCGAGAACGTTATAAATAGAAAATTAAACCCTGAGTGTATTTTTCTTGTCTTATAGCGAGAGATGACGTTATTTCCGTATTCCTTTTGAACGCTTCCCTATCAACAACAAGTCATTACGCCATCGAGGTAACATCGTTACGCAACTGTGATCTGTCGAATCTAAATAAAGAACAAGTAACGAAGATCGAGTAAGCTGTAGTTGTAGGGATTCTGTTGGTTTAGAACTTGGAAGTTTGGGGAAGATTTGTGTACGATTACAGAATGTTGCGTGGCGGGCACAACGAGCGCGGCGGGTGAGAGGCAACGTTCGTACACTGTATGTGGAGCGATCGGTGCGCGCGGCGCGGCGGGAGGAAGCTCGCCTCGCGCGCACGTGTGCGCGGTGGTCGTGGTGGTCGTGTCACGCTGGCGGCGGGCACCTGTCTCGTGCCTTTGTTTCGGCTCGGAAATGTCACCGGAGGTCATCTAAATGGAGGCGCCGGGGACGGGCGGCGCGCACCGCGCTCGCCGTCTAGACGCCGCGCCGCGCGCCGTGCGATCGATCGCGCGGCGCGGCCGTCGACCCCGCCCGCGCCGGTCACATTGCGCTCGGCCGGCGCTGTGCACCAACCAATGTCTCCCGGCTTCTTGCTCCTTTCTCTCCGGGCGACACTTGACGAGTCTATGGACGCTTTCAATGCGCCCAAATTTTACCTGAACGAGCTCGGATATCTCTTTACCGATTTTAATGGCGGTCCCGTCATTGAACGCTCGGGACATGAAGCAATGTTCGCCGAAGCTTTATAAACGTGGACCGGTTAGAATTTCGGGACCGGCCGGGCCGATGGGCGAACAACGGCCATTGTTATTATTACAATCATTCTTGATAAAAAAATATTTTTCACGAGGAAACACTTTCATTGTTGTTGCGTTCGAGTTTGACTGTCCGTGTTATTTACACAATTTAGGATTTTATTGCCCTTTACAGCCGTTCAGTAGCGGCTTTCCTTTGACTCCATATTTATGATTATGACTGCGCCCGTCTTTGCTCTAGGTAGAGTCGCCCATTGTGTGACCTAGCGGGCCACAAGTGCCAACGGCATTGGCGACATTGTTACCATCGTAGCTGGTACTGGTACGACACTAAACACATTTACAAACAATATTCAAAATACAGTTCCATTGTTTCGTTGTGGAGATAATTGCTGCCGTGAAACGTTGGCCGGACCAGTGTTTCGGTCGGACGCCTCGCAGTAGGCAGCCGAGCACCGGAGCCGCGCCCCCGGGCGCGCGCCCCGTTGCCTAGGTCAGGGAGGGCGATGGTCCTCCACCGGCGGCTCCATCGGGAAACGCATTAGTTTCTTGTACATAATAATAATTATTATTGCAACCGTCGCAACTGCGCAATCGTCTACATTCGCGTCGACAGTACATTCAATGTCAGCTGTTATAAATTATTCAAAGTTAAGTCAATGTTAAATTACTAAAGAAAGTCGTTTTTAGTTTGCATTTATATACTTACTGACAATCAATTCATGTTGTAGCTTTGTAAACGTGCTATATATATTTAGACGTGGGGTACGTAATTTAGCGCGTAAATGCTTTGAAATATTTTTTAAGTGCGATGGATATCTGATATTGTAATTTCACCAATAACCGATAACAATGTCACCCAACGACATGGTCTTGTTTCGATGGAAGATGTCATTTCCGAGCATTTACTGTAGTACACGAAGGGCGCGTTAGGCAATAGGCACTAGGGTGCTGTGCTAGGCGAGTGTTTTGGCGGCAGGGCGACGAAGGCGCTGCAGCTGGCGCTGTACGTGTCGCCCGGCTTCAGCCGCGCGGCCGACGCGCACCTGCGGCTCGCGCTCATGTTCAAGGCGCGGCGGCACTGGGCCGGCGCCGCCGCGCACCTGAAGCGCGCGCGCCTCGCGCCGCACCACGACGCCACCTTCACGCGCCTGGAGCTCAGCTTCCACGCCGCGCACCTGCTGGAGGCGCGCGGCCTGCGCAAGGCCGCGCGGGACGCGTACGAGCGCCTGCTTAAGGAGCCGCAGCTCTCCTGCGTCCTGAAGGCGGATGTCTGCAGGCAGCTCGGTAAGCGTGTGACGTGATGTCTGTCTGTCTGTCTGTGCCACCGGTGTGGAGGATCTTCAGTGTAATAAATAAACAGTTCGAGTGTTATTAACAAGTAGCATACGATCCTATGTTGCTGGCTAGCGTGCCAACGTAAACATGCCGCCATATTTTATATCGTTCTTATCAGGGAGGAGACAGTAAGGAGATGAAAAGAAATGTATTATTTTATATTTATTAGGCTAGTTTGTAATAATACTGACGAACTAGGACACTTACGATCTTGAAATATGAAAAAGAAACATATTTATAATAATTATATACAGTATAACCTACTGTGGACTTAAAGCATTACAACATATTGCCGAACAGTTTATCCTCGGTCGATGTGTCTAGAATGAGATGGAGTATTGTTATGGGCAGGAAGTAACTTGGTTTGTGACAGTCAGTGATATCATTCACTTTTAAATAGATTTTTTTATCATCTGCAAACATGATAAATCTGGAGTGCACGAAACATGAGCCAATGTCATAGATATAGGCAATGTAAAGTATAGGACCTAGGATTGATCCTTGTGGTTTGTAACTAGTTTTCTTTCGGCGTTGAATAGACGAACAATTTCGCGTGACAACACATGTGGAAAGAAAGGGATAGTGAGATAAAGGGAACATACACTTTTGTACCTGTTTAATTTTCGAAGTTAATACAAGACAAGACAAGACATGTCTCAGCCGAATTGTTATTGGCTGGTAAGAAAGTTGGAAACTTCCGAAACGAGTGCAGTGCGTGACCGAAGAAAGCGTTGTTATAGATCGATGAGGCATGTCAGAGTTGTAAGGGCGGGCGTACTAGGTATTCGGTACGCTATCCTTCCCGAAAGGGAACCAGACAGCGTGGTTGGTGACATAATAATTGTAATATTGAAAGAAGGGCCCGCGCGCCGCAGGCTGGCTGTACCACCGCTGCGCGTCGCTGGGCGAGACGGCGGCCCGCGCGCGCGCCGCCGTGTGGTGCCTGCAGCGCGCCGTGGACGCGGAGCCCGAGTCGGGCGCCGGCCTGTACCTGCTGGGCCGCTGCTTCGCGGCGCAGGGCAAGGTGCACGACGCCTTCATCGCCTACCGCAACTCCGTCGAGAAGTCGGAGGGCAACGCGGACACCTGGTGCTCCATAGGGTGAGCGGACTGTATGTAGCAGGGACTGAGGCTGGTGATGGTGATGAACAATGCCAGTCTGAAGGTCATCGACTGCCACGTTAATCCGAGGGACATGTGTTCGACCTCTTTGAACCATTAATGATTCTCATGAAGATTTTACTTGTTTTTTACTGTTATTTAAGGGTTAATGTAAGACGTATACATATACTTGTAGCTTATGCTCCTAGTCCTGGTATAAGTTGTGACAATAATGTATGTTGGGGTAAGGCCGGTGACGGTGTAACATCAGATAATTCAAGTAACTATGACACGCGCCTATATGTTTTAATTTCGACTAGATAATATAAGATACAATTTGTTCTGAGCCGCCCGTCAGTCGCCGCGATGAGATATAGACACTTGTCAGGCACAAAACTAAAATAACATGTAGTCGTGTCAGAATCGAACACCCGAACCGCCCCCAAGACTATATTTTTCCAATTTGATGGGGAGTAGTCGGTGTGTTATATTTTTGGAGAGTAACAGTATTTTACAACTGTGGTTGTTAATTGAAACGTTGACTAGTATGATCCGGTTATTTCCTGCTGTAATAACGACAGTTATTCTCAACCTGTTATTTATTAGGTTACCTTAATATTATAACCAGGTTTTTTTTTTATTTTTCAAAGTACTGGCAAAATATTAGCGATATTGTTTGTGTAACAAATGAAATAAGTGCGTCTTGTCTAATCAGAGGTGCACAAATATTCAGGAACAGAATATTAGAAGCAACAAGACGAATTACATGATCAGATAGGAGTTTTGCAGACTAGAGATAACTACTGAGGGGATAACGGGTACACCACCATTGAAGAACTGTACCGATAAAAACAAATAGATAAATTCTAAATCTGCTGCGAGAGTCGCAGCACCTGTGGAGCTGAAAGCGGCCTTGCACATTGTGTAGAATGTTTAAGAACCGTAATGTCTACATCGTTTTGCGGCGGAAGAATGGACTAATAATAAAAAAATATTATTCTGCCGAAACTACTTATTATTTTAGAAATTCCTTGAATATATTTATAAAAAGGATGAAATCAGATATTTGTCTAATGAATATTTTATGTTCTAAGCTAAATAACATTTTTTAAAAAGTAGTATCTTTTTGTTGGTTTCTTTATTAGACCTAACCTTCACCCTCGCACCGCTCGGCCGCCGCTTCAGCAAACGGAACTGCTACAATGCTGGTTGATAGTTTTTTTTTTTTGCTGTAGAAGACAAGATCAATATTAAGTGAAAATCTTATATAGTAAATGGCAAAATATTTGCTGAACCTTCTTCAATTGACCGAAAAATAGGCCGACGTCACCCCGACGTACTCTATTAAATAACAAAACTATGGGCTCGGTAGTTCGGGGGCGGAAACGTGGAAATAAGCGAATATATACATGTACGGGGCAGTCCAGCGCTGGCGGCACGGACGTGAAGGTGGGGCGGTGCGCAGGGTGCTGTACCAGCAGCAGAACCAGCCGATGGACGCGCTGCAGGCGTACATCTGCGCCGTGCAGCTGGACAAGGGGCACTCGGCGGCCTGGACCAACCTGGGCAGCCTGTACGAGAGCTGCCAGATGCCGCGCGACGCCTTCGCGTGCTACAGCAACGGCGGCGGCGCGGCGCCGGCGCTGCGCGCGCGCCGCGCCTTCCTGCGCGCGCAGCTCGCGCACGCGCCCGTGCCCTCCGTCACCGGCAAGTCAGTGTCGCCGCGCCCGCGCCCGCCGCGTTAGCTCGAGAGAGTTTCACGCTATTTATATAACAATGCCTCCACATGTTCCGTATGGAGACGTAAAACGATTTCAACTCATGGAGGAGATGCTAAAACATGAATCATTTTAATAGCATTCATTAGGATTATAAATGGATTTATACATACATACATATCTTCACGCCGAGTCCCTTACGGGGTAGGCAGAGAGCACGGAGTGCCAAATATCTCTA
>DWEI01005070.1:0-11118 GCA_018245875.1 Mysoria ambigua
AGAGAGCACGGAGTGCCAAGTATCTCTATCCTTACAGACCCGCCGTGCCTCCTCAACATTCATAACAGATACATTGGTACTTATGGTGCCAGTGTATTACTTATTCTTATGTTACGTAACGACATATCACGCTTGTAAAACCAGCTTCTTAGTCCTTTTGGTGCTGAGATTTGGTCCTTTGAATAATAGTCTGTTTCGTCCGTTTCTCTGCATGCTGGGTTTCAACGCCTAGTATCGTACAAGTTGCCACGACGAACACAGCGGGAAACACAATGAACGCTAACTGAATTATGAATCAAAATTAAACTCAAATAGCGCAGTAATTTTCCGCAAAACACAAGCTGAAGTTTCGCCGCTCGTTGCGAAGTTGACTGGCTGGTCTCGTGAGTCGTAAGGAAGTTAAACAAAATAGGAAGTCCATTCCACTTGTTCTGCTCAAAGCCCAATTCTCATTTACCTTCCTAAATTTGCTTAGTACTTTTTTAATTTTGTAATTTCTATACCTATACGGAAGCAATTCCTGCGATTATATATTTTTAGTACATTATCTAAAAATATCTAGAAACTCAGCAAGTATTCGACTAATGCCCTAATGATTCATATACATATACTGTCTTATCTCGCTTGGTCATCCTCGTGATTAGTGCCTTATTTTCGGTGTTATTGTAGTGCAGTTTTTTCTTTGTTTACTTTTACGGTTAATTACGGTTCATCTGTTAATAAATGATCGCTACCTCCTTAGCGGGTACATCCAAGTTCCCATCCCCGGTCGGTACCGTTGTAATAAGCAATTCCCGCGTCCTGTTACGTACTTATCGGGAGGCGGTCGGTGCGGTCCAGCAACCCACCACCTTATCGCTACCGGATTATGTACTGAAGTTAATGAGGGAATCCGTTATTCCCGTCTGATATTACCAATGCATCCACAGGCATTTTGCTACTGTATTATTATCCTTAAAGTAATGTGGCAAGGTTTAAATTTGCATGAACACGATGCTTTACGCCGCACAGACATGTCCGTGCTCTAAGCCAATAACAATACGGTTCATATTTAAAGACAATTATCACGTACGCCGCTTCAGGCTATGGAAACGGGTACTTATAACCTTTATCAACCACCTGTGGTATTTGCTGACACTACAAGCTGTATCATTAGGACGACAAGGTTTATAATAGTTATGTGTCGAGTTCTCTTAGTACGTCTAGTAGTTGGAAGTACGGAGACGACCTGATCGCTCGGCGAGGCCTTTATTTACGTTTCCGCGATGTTTTCGTGCTCGTTTTCTTTATGGTTGTTGTTGTTGATAGCTTGATGTCAACACTTCAGCTTCTCCGTCTGATGCCTGAGGTTCGAGTTTCTAATGCGCTAAGTGTTAGGTATATGAAATGATCTAAAATACTAATGATGATCATCGTCATTAGTATTTTGATATTTTTGGAAAATACAAAAAATATAACGTTCACCCCAACTTTTCACCGTGACCTGGGCTAACAGCGAGGAAATGGCACTTGGCACGAGAGCCACCCTTTATAGCAATAGTGGAGGGTAGATAGATAAATAGTTAACTTGAAACTTGACTACTTAGAAGACTTAGAACTTAGAAGACTTGAAACTCCGTAGAGAGCAGATGGAGAACTGCAAGGCGTGCAATTTCCCTCGCGCTGGTTTCTTGCACCGCTGTAGCAAGTGGTACTGTGATATTTGATCTTGCAACGTGCCTTGTTGTGTAAACAGTTCCGTATCAGGATTTGAAGCCGGGACCGCCGGAATGGGAGACAAAACTCCGAGCCACTACGTCATGTATAATATTATTAGCATTTCTGTAAGATGTAATTATGTAAGTTAGCATTTCTGTTAGCATGTCTGTAGATTTCAGAATACTTGATTAAGCTCCCTAACGAGTGCTCACACAAGCTGGCCGACCGACTCAAGGAGAGCAAATGTTTGTACAAAAGTGGAATAGTTCAAGGTGCGACGGTCCCAATCTTTCAATAATAACAGCTACTTACATCACACCTGCAATCCCCGGTAAGAGATAAATGAAGAGTACAAGCGGCAGGTAGAGCAGTGCAGTACAGTCCCACGTTTCGCCCGTTACGTTGACGCCCGCTGTGAAATGGGCGAGCCTATTGCCGAACAGCTACTTTGCCACACAGCTACGTTATTCATTTGTAAGCAATGATTTTTACACTCACCCCCACGCACACCCACACGCACATATGGTAGAGATGCGATAAAGTTTCTTGACATACCTATGTAGATGTAAAGCCATAGGGCTGCAGTAGAGTGGTGAAATTAAACGCCCACTACGAGCGCTAGTATAATATTTCAACAAGCAAGTAAAATATTTCAACGGCGACCTTTTGCAGGGACCTTTTGCGTTTAATTTCCGACGAGTGCGTGCCGCGTGTAGGCAGCGCCGCCGTCTCGCTCCCGAGCACGCGGCTCGCGGATTGTTCCGTTTGGAGCGATAATGGCGTTCTATTTCCAGTGCTCTTTGAGGGCCGGCAAATAGTAATATGCGACACCGAAGTGAATTACCATTGTGCTCTCACTTGCTTGGAGTATTAAGCGACGAGGCTCTATTACGTTGTATGTTTTGCCTCGTTGGTCGTGTTGGTTGCAGGTGCGACTGCCAATCGGGAGGTCCTGGGTTCGTTCGATTCCCGAGTCGAACTCACGAATTTTTCTAATTTAGATTTTCTAGTAGTGGTTCGGAGTCGATGCATAGCAATAGGCTCACCACCTATTCCACAGAGGGACGTAAACGTAACTGGTGAATCATGGGAATGCTGTGCGTTCCTCTGCCCACCCCTTCGGAGATTACAGGCGTGATGTTACGTGAAGTTTAATAATTAATTTGCTACGTTTATTTTGTAATTAATACAAAAAGCATTATGGCTAAGTGGAACAGCTGGAGCCGGTGCTCCAGCGAACATTACAACATTATTGCTTTTTGGCGATACTGATTCGTTACAAATAAATCAGTTGAACTATAAAATTACAAGTTTGGTGAAACAACTTCAAGTAAGTGTTGTAATGCAATATATATACTGACGGGCTTCCCCGGTAAGATAGAACTGGGGCTACTGTGGTACTCGCAAGTATTTTCCATAGACATGAATGTTGTGCGTAGGCACACACTCGTGTCCTAATATTACACGCGTGTCGAGCGCTCGACGAGTTGAGCGGTCTCGTCGTGTGAATAGTCCGAGCAGCGGAGTGGCGCCAGATGGCGAGTCGCGGCGAAAAGAAACAGTTCTGTTGTAAACACTGGGAGTCTGCGTAGTGTGCGCGTAGCATGTTTGGTCGGAGCGCGTCAGATAAAACAAATAATTGGACGTAAAACATGCAAGGAACCATTCACATTCGTACGAATTTTCTGGAATAAACAGAGAGGATACGACCAATGTTATCACTCTACAAATTAAATTGCTATATGGCTCAGTTCTCTTGTTCCGTTATGGTGGCTCAGGGCAGCTGCGAGAGCGATAACATTACGAAATTAATTAGGGAAAAGTACCAACCTTCATAAGCACCAGTTCTTGCGCCCAGAGACTACCGGATAGAATTGAATACCTAAATAATATGTATGCTAATATTGTAAGTCTGAGAGTGTGCTAAGTAAGATTATGATTGATGCCATCCACGCATTTGGGGTCCCATAGTGCGGACACATCTTCTAGTTATTAGCAGCTACATGAAACATAACGTAACTAACGTAACTTCACGCCTGTAATCCCCGAAGGGGTGACCAGAGGAATGCAGAACACTCCCACGTTTCACCAGTTACGTTTACGTCGCACTATCGAATAGGTGTGAGTCTATTGCCATGCATCGGGCACATATCCAGAACATATCTGAACCACTACTAGAAAATCTAAATTAGAAAATGTTGTAGTGTTCGACCCGAGAATCGAACCCAGGATCTCTTGCACCTGCAACCAACACAACTTGACAGTCTTGTATGAGGGAGTACACTGTACTTCTCTGTCTACCTCACCGTGGACTACAGGCGATGTTATGTTTTATTACATATTCAATGGATGATTCTCCTGGCATTAACAAGGAGTGGGAGTGTAGACCAATTCAGGAAAATACCTACAAATAAGTAAATGATTTATTGATCTATTAACCATATTAAATGCACGACGGACAGATGCACTTGGCGGCCGGTAGGGCCCCGGGGGTTGAACTTGCGTACACAATGTAACCTTTATTTAGAACTTGGGCTAGTTTGAGTAAGCCAATAACATATTATGAAAACAAGACAAAACAATACACTGCCCACAGTAACTGAAATTAAACAGCATCTACTTTAGTTTACTGTAAACATAATGCGGAATGGCTCGCTGTGTCGGTAACCTACTCCGTGCCTAAAATTTCATAGTATGAATATTTTCCAGTTAGAAATATTCCGGTTATTTGTAGGACGTGTTCATTCCACACTGTTCTCTCCCATTTCAGATGCGGACTCACCGCCTCCTCTAAATTCATAAAAACCAACTCACTGTGCGAGTACATGGCCCGCTGTGGTTACGAACATATTTGAATTATAGATTTTTTATTTTGCAAGGGGTGTAAGATTGGTCCGTCCGACCAGCGTTTCGAATTGAAATATTTACACCAGCCTGTCAAAACATGTCCAAAATCTGTAACCAATTTGCCAAATCCACTAACTGCTCTAGTTTTTTGAGGATTTCAATCAGGTCTTTTACAGTCGAGCTCGTGAAATTACTGTTTTGATAATATTTTGTGTGAAACTTGTGGAGTGGACGGTATAAACGTTATTGTTTTAATTTATTAACACAGTATATACACGAACTCGTTTTTCATGTAGCGCTATATTTTGAATAGTCCTGTGGTCTACGATATCTGGCTAGGCTTATGTCAGGTGAAGTTGCAGGAAAAGGGCACCGTTTTGCGATGCACGACGCGCCCTCTTGATTTGTATGCAGAAACTGATGTGCGCGGGCGATCTGTGGCGGGGGCGCTGGGCTCGCGAGTGTCGGGAATGTACAACTTTATTTAATAGTATTTGTTCTACATTTGTAGGTATAAGAAATAGTAAGCCAATAAGTATTTATCGCTGGCGTAGTTAAAACCAAATATACGCCGCGAAATGGAAGCCATCACGTAGAGGACCTGCCAAGGCGTCATCAGAAATGTTAGCATTGGATAGATTGAGTGCCGCCGATAAAAATGCCATGTGACATACTCGTAAAGCTACTCCCGCCTTTTTGTGAAATGTCAACCAGTCGGTAACGGCGAGGCGACGTCATGGAACGTTCTGGTCGTTGACGTTCGCTCAACTCGGAGTGTTAGTGGGTGCTGCGCTGTGGTCGGTCAATAAAGTTGCCACTCTGTCGCTAATTTACGCCTCAATTTACAGTAAGGCGTTTATTTTAGAATCAATTGGATCTCTACTTCGTGGCAGTGCGGGTTATACGCCGACCGGATGTGTAACCGCATTAGACGCTAACTACGGTTGTTAGACAATATAATACCGTCAACATGAACTAAATTATGCAAGTCATCTGTCGTCGTTTGTCCTCCTTCGTAGGAGGTACAGCATCACACAAAATCTGTTTCAATAGTAGATAGTTATCAAATTCATGCGACAAATTATATTGAGTAACATTCGTACGATTTACAATTGATACATACGTTTTTGTTTGCGGTGTTACTGACTTCCGCGCACATATTTATATTAAGGCTCTTTAAATATTGGTTTGGTTTAATCATATTTTTATGTCGTTGTTTTTATTATTTGAGTATTTATGTGGAACCCATTTTGTTATTGCATTATTTATACAAGTGACCGGGCGCCCCGATTTCCGTAATTGTATCATATTTAGCAGAGTCCATTCACTGTTGCTGTGCTGTACTGGATCTGCGTTGGTATTCATAGTAAGAGCGATCAGGGTCTACGTCCACCACAACAGCCTAGTGAGGGTTATCTGCACATAACTTTGGGCATATTTAGTAAAACATGCGGCGAGTGACAGTTCGTTTACTGCGAATGATATTAAGCGCAACTAAATGTTCAATTTTAAATAAATATTTACTCTTATCTGGCGATGTATACGTAACTGTTACTTGGGGGTGCCATACAGGTTACACTTGGACGGTTAGAAACGTGGTGTGGTGTAGCCTGCAGACTAGTCGGACATTGTAGCGAGCACCAAAGTTTGCAGATTTTTACAAAATCATTCACAAGCATTACATATTTTAAAGTCTATAATAAAATTAGTTATGAGTTCGGTTACCGCTGGACAACTCCCTACTTAAGTCGTCGCACGTTAAATAAATTTAAAACATGGTAATCAAAATAGTCGGCAGTTAGTACTCTGAACATTTAATACAATACAAAGGTTTTGAGACAAGAACACAGTGATTAGTTCGGCGGCGCGCGTCCGCCGCGCGACCGTCGAGCGCCGCGTGAGCGCCTCGTGGTCCTCGGCAACAAGCCGCCACCGCTACCGCTTCGCAGCTTGCGCGCCTACTCGTTAAAATGAAATTAACTTTTTGTAAACGATTTCTGCGAAAGTGAAGGTTGCGTAACCGTCTGAGAGAATGACCCGGGCGACTGCCGTGAAAAATAATAGATTGAAAATTGGTAATTAAATATTTTTGTTTCGTCAGGCTAGTCACGTAACAATATTTTATGTCGCTTCAAATTTATCATTTTCCAGGGTGAACATAAGTTGGTTTTCATTTTTACGGATTATATTTCAGGACTTATTGCTTAACTGTTAAGATGATCTATCAAAATAGATCTCATCTCATGTCCATCAGCCTGTTACAGTCCGCCGCTGGACACCCGCTTCCCCCGCGGCGTTATGTCCACGATCCCCACGCTGGGTTGGCCCGGGGCCAGAGATACAGATCTGCCTGGGACGGGTTTGGTCTGCTCCTACGACGCACTGTGTCCCGGCATGACTTCGGGGAATGTACTCTTACTCCGTCCCGACTAGGCAGTAATTAATATAGCATTGATTTTAAAATAACTGACGGCCTCGTTAATCGAGCGGTTGCAAGCGCGACTGCTGATTGTGAGATCTTGGGTTTGATTCCCGGGTCAGGTACTTACATTAATTTATAGATCGAACTTAGATTTTCTAGTAGTGGCTATCAGTCTGGATTTGTGTCCAGCGTATAGTAATATACATATGTACGTACCACCTATGCAACGGTGGAACGTTAACGTAACTGGTGACTCGTAGGAGTATACTGCACTCTGCCTACCTCTAAATGTTAAACTATTTTTAGTTACATGCATATTTTAACTCAAGCTGTAACGATGGTAAAGTTTGTAATTGTAAATTATTAATGCACCGTGCTATAATTAATTATGAGAGTGTAACAAACAATCAACTAATAAACTTATTCACCACTCGGTCGAGAGCTACGCTTCCAACTTTGGCAGGTAACATGCATGGCCAAGTACTTGTACACCTGGCGCTAGCTGGCGCTCCATCGGCGGTCCCAGGGGAGGCCTCCGTGGGCACGAGTCGCCGCGGCCCAACTTAGACGTTCACTCCGGCCTCGTCGCTCCGGCGAGATCGCGCTCGTCGGACAGTACTGTCTATAAACATTTTGTCTCTATCCTATACCATCATGTTTCCCGTCTTTCGGTATTAAATTATTCGTCAAGTATTGTTCCTTAAAACTCGTTAAGACAACAATGAATGTAGTTATCGGAGTTTGCCAATTAAATTGTTTCGTTAATAACGTAGACGAAACGTGAACGACTGAAAAAAAAAACTGGCTTGCTTGTGCTAGTAGCCGGGAGGCTGTGAGCAAACAACAGTCGCTTTCTTGTCACATAATGGCGTCAGCCTGTAGCTATACACCGGCCACAAATACTATCTAAAATTGACTTATATTAAATTTATATAATTAAGTTTTATCAACCGAAATCGTACATCCCTTCAGTGCTCCTGGTGGCAAGCAGCTACACCCCGCTGCGTTGTTCAGCCGTCAGACCGGCTGCAGGGAGGCTGCGGTCCGCGGCGGGAAACAAATTTTTATTTTGTAAAAACGTAAGCACCAATATTAAAAAAAGGCTTAACTACTCTTTGAACAATTATAAATGTGTCAAAGCTGACCAGTATCATCTAAAACCATTCAGACGTTTCAGAGACTACCGCTTTCAGGCAGACAGAGAAAATCGAAGAGTTTTTACTTACAAAAACAGATATATTTAAAAAAAATAAAAATATTGTGAAACGACAGACAGACAAATTCAAATATGTAGACATTACGTAACTGTTACTGAAACAATAAGAAGCTGAGCCTGTTCGGATCCTTCGTAACAATTTCATTGTGTCTATAGACATCAAATACAGTCATGAGATACACCAGGGCGAATTCCGTCAACCATTTGCAAACATTATAACTTTATATAGTTGTTTCGTAATTATGCCTACCTTTATTACTACTGTACTAGTAAGAAAATGCAGAACCGATATCTTAAAAGAAAACACATCTCATCTTCCACATAATTGAACGCGAACACACTTAAATCGTCGAGCCGTTTCGCTCCGTTAAATAATCAAGCAACGTGAAGGGCCTCATATTGTTCCAGTGATATTCTATGCTTTAATATGAATACCCTCTTACCGAACAACTTTCTCAGTATCATAATCTGTAGACTTTTCCGCGGGCCGCAGAGGAAACCATAGCAGTCGTAGTGATCGTCTTGTACCGTGCAGCGCTCGTCGGACACTCCACGTTCTGTGCTCGCTGGACTCACGCGATATTGAACCGGGTTACGAGTATGTTAAGACACGCAGTTCATTGGCACCAGCCTTATGACGCCACCGGTAAAGAGCCGAAACGAATTTTGCTTATAAGCGATATGTAGGTAAATTATTTCGTTTTTTTATTGAGTGTTTACTCGAGCTCACTGCGAACAACTCATTTCGGCTTTCGGATCAAACAATGTAAATGGGTATTTAAAGCAATAATTTTGGGTTGAGTAAATAACATGTTATATTGGCATATTAAATATTTCTCTCGAAATACCTTGTATTGTATAAATTTTTAATCACTGTATACGTTTAAAAGCATCCTTTGTTGGCGTATTATGATATCTGAGACTTTATTCTGAGCACATTTTGATGATATTTATTAATATAAATGTCCACTCCACTGTTAGGCGCTGCTTTTTTGGCATTTCTGTTACAATAAATTTTTCAAAAGTCGGTCTCGGTCCATCGCTGAACATATGTCGGTCCTGAAAATGTCCTAGCCGCTAACTCCTGCGCCGTGCTGCCCGTGGACCCACTAAGCCTTCCGCCGACTCTGGTGTGTAGTGCAGCACACCACACCGCGAGCAGGTGAGCTCCTGATTCGGATGGGGTCGTCCGGATGGGGCACAAAACTCCTTGTTTTGCACCCAATTTAATGCACGTTACAAAGGGCTTACGGCTCAACACCGCCACTGCGGACAGCTAGTGAACTTTTACTTAATACTTCAAACACCAGATAGTGTACAGTAACCTATTTAACAGTACCTTTTTCGACTTGTTACGCTACAAATTGCTTAAAGTAAATCTCTTATCTGTTTTTGAAACATCGTTTTATGAATAATATATCATTCTCATAAGTCCACAGGATTAAGAGAACAAAGGGAATTACAGCCAGTCAACGATCGGCCGCTGGCTCTCAATGTCTACAGCTGCAGATACATTTCGTTTCTTTATACATTGTTTCAAAGAAACGCGTAAGTAATTCAAATATGATAGACTGCTAATTAATAAAAGTTTAATCGTACGCCGCTAAGAACACACTTCATAAGTATTTCATTGTAAATCTAATTTTATAATTACTGCTCATTCGGCACCAACGTTATAATAACCAAGAAGGCGGGTAAATAACAAATTTCCTTTATTCGAACCATCGTTAATACGTTAAGTACGCCTACTTACATATTTAATAACGTCGGCGCTTGGCGAGACGAGATTATGCGAAGCCTTTAATTACAGTTGAACAGAACCTTCGAGTGCACGGAGAGATACTTTTGAACGAACGGCTTCCGGTTAGCGAACTTCTTATAGACGGCTTCATTTTTCGGTAGGCCAGTCAACTGTTCGCCGACGTCAGCATCTGAATATGCCGTAAATATAACGAGACGATAGTAAATAACGATACAATATTATCTTAACCGACTAGGTGTGAGGCTAATGGGGACACCTAACAGTCATGGTTCAGAAAGGATAGAAATAGGAAAAAATACAATCAAGTTTTATTGTGACATTAACTTCTTCCCACATTTTAATTGTAATAAAATTGTTTTGGGATGTGTGGGATGATTGAGAACACGTTGCAGAGGAAACGGGAACAACACTCAGAAAGGCCATAACTCGATTTTTAATTTATTAACTATTATTGTTTTGTCTTACATCATACACGTAGTCTCGCTGGCGGTACAATGTGTAATGTTCCCGGGTACGATTGTTGCAACGGGTGTATGTGCACCATGCGTTTATGGTTGGTTCATATTTACACTACAGAATATGCAATAATATTCCTTTTTGTTGTCATTTTCTCGTAAAGCCTTATTCAAATTTCGACCTCTTTTATGAGATTGAAATTGTATACTGTGCTTAGTAAAATTTGCAAACATTTTAAAATATTGAATAATGTTAAATAAATTGAATACCATTATTTAATATTAGTTTATTTAACATTTTGACTGCCTCGTTTGTCGTGTTGGTTGCAAGTGCGATTGCCGATCGGGAGGTCCCGCGTTCGATTCCCGGGTCGAACGCTACAAAAATTTTCTCTTTAGAAAATTTATCCGCTCGAAGACATTCCTAATTACCCGCAGTAAATGCTCTAAATGAAAATCGCCTTAACTTGCAAATGTAATTTTATTGAGTTTAAAACTATGTAAACATAGCATGCAGATAGTATGGACAAGGGGGTGACAGAAAACAAAACTTTGGTTTTAAATAGGTGACGTCTACGACATGTACTAAGCCAGGGAATGCCGGGTTACACTCAGATATACCGCGTCTCGGTAAGCGTAGCGTAGGACGACCTCCGACCCGCTGGTCCGACGACATTCGCAGGATCGCCGGTAATCACTGGATGAGGAAGGCAGAGGA
>DWEI01005071.1:0-11118 GCA_018245875.1 Mysoria ambigua
ACGTAACTGGTGAATCGTGGGAATATTCTGCATTCCTCTGCCTACCCCTTCGGGGATTACAGGCGTGAAGTTACGTTGTTCCAATTAATTTTTGGAAATTAATTTTTGGAAAATTTTTGGAAAATTTTTGGAAAACCTATTTTGATGGGGCTTTCACGGACAGGTAGGTGATGCAATAAGGAGTGACTTCGACTATTTTCATTTTAGAATTTGTTAAATTCCACGCAGAGGCACGCGGGCACGCGGGCACGCGGACATCGCGGGCACCGTTTGATATAAAAACGCAATGTTTTTTATTTTCTCTTAATTTTATTATTTGTTCATAACTTCTCGATTTGACCATATTGACCATAAATTTAAATTTAAGACAAAAATAGTAAAAAATATAAATTTGGTATATGTACTGTGTAGCTACATACCTGTACCTGCATACATATGCATTGCATGCATGTAAAAAGCTATTATTGTAATATCACAAACGGACTCTCCAATTTCATTTATTTGTACAGATTAAAATGACCGACAGCAGACGGGGTGTGAAAGAGCACGTATTGTTTTTGTCCGAGGAAGTGCCGCGGAAGCGCACGTCTTCGCACGCGCCGGGTGAGCGCGCGCTCGCGGCATCGGCCTGACGTAGTTCGTTCGTTGGTCGCCGGCGGTCGTTCTCCTCGCAGTGTTTTCGTGGACCACAACGTCGCAAGTCTCCCCACGCTGCATTGCTATACACGGCATTTTCATGTTGTACGACCTTCGTTCCCTTGGGAATCAGTTTACAGTAGCTTAATTTATTAATATCTTAATAAGCACAATTATGATTTTTGTAATAAACGAAACTTATCGAAACCAATGATGATAATATTGTATAATGAATGATTTAAAACTAACATAAACAACACTCAGCTTCTAAAATATTCAGTTGTCATAAACATCTTAATCAATACCGTTATAAAATTAAGTATATTTATATCCTCTTTATAAAATCTTTGTCCAAACTGTGTTGTTTATTATCGTAAATTTTGTGTGAAGTATAAAGTGTGTATCAAAACACATGAAGTATGAACAATAGCACATAATACAATTGTTGTATTAAAATGTGAAGCCGCAATATTACCGCTGCGAGTACTCAAGTTCTTAAGTGCTTGGCAGTCGGCAGTGATCGTGTTATGGATGATACACATTCTGAGCATTCACATTAACTTCACACTCTAATTCAGCGTAATTTTGGACTTGAAGTAGCGACAACAGCGAATAAAATAGACAAGGCCAGTCATCCACCGAATATTTTACTTCTTGCCTTATAAGTGTAACCGATATATTTATAGACAAGTGTTCCGAAAAACATCAAATTCAAATTCCGATCATTAATATACTTCAGACGCATGTTCCAAACAGATTATTTCACATAAATACTTTGTTCAAGTCCATGGTGCCCGTAAGCCGCAAGAGGCCGCGAGTGCTGGGCCACTTCATACGATGTCCGGCGCGTGTTCGTCGCACGCGTGTCACAGCGAGCGCGGCCCGCGGGAACTCCACGGATTTAGGATGCTCTTAATGCTCTCATGCCGCATTTAGGCATCGACAGTTATACTTGCCCAGGAAAATAAATATTCATTACCATAATATATCGACAGTGGGTTTAATCTCGAAAATTTTGATTTTAATACAATATACAAAAACATTTTCATGTACTTGTGTTTTTACAATAAAGAATAATATTTTCGTTATGTCACCATTTTGGTCCAATTGATGGTTGGTTCCAAATGATGTCCAAACAGGTTCGCTACACGAACACCTTAAATTATCATCAGCACTATACAGCTTCCCACGCGTCAAGGTCACACGACACAATAGCTCAAGGTTATGCAAGCATTGCAAGCTAATCATCACCAAGTGAGCACGTCTCGGTCAAATTGCTTATTTCCGGACGCCGTGCTTTACGCCGTTACCTGCATTTACTTTAATCGTTACATTTACATCGTGAACCAGAATGTCACAACTATTTGCTAGTAACGCTTCTGCTAAATATATAAATATATTTTTAATAGCTTTTAAATTAATTAATCAACTATTATACTAAGAAAACTTATTTCTACAAAAACACTCAAAGCGTAGTAGACAAAGTGTGATGAATTGACTGCAAAGAGTATAAATGAAAGCGACAACATGGGTACAAATATGATGTTAATCAGGAATGAACATGAAACAAAGAGATGAAAATGAGAAAAATAGCAGCACCAGTCGTCGGAACGACATCCACTTTTTAGAAGGTATGTTTTGGAAATACATGATCATATCGCCGACCCTTTTAACGTTTCACTGTTAGACCCTTTCCAGAACGAGAAGGGACTTGGTTCGCCACGCTGCTAGTCGCGGGTAGGCAGACATTGTTGACGGTCCTGGCGAGACAGCATGCCCGAACCGATGTCGCTGAACGGTGCCTACCACACGGGCGCCGGGCGCCGGGCGCGCTGCACACGTCCATGACTCGTCACCATTATAACACGTAATGGCCGCCAAATTGACGTATTATTAAATCGTACATTAACACATTAAAAAATCAATTGGGTTTTTTGTTCACCACGAGCTCCCGTAGAGTAAATTGGAAACATTATTGTCGAACGAATTAATGATATAATACCGAGTGTGTTGTGATGTTTAACTACGGTTACTGCAATGCAAGCTTGGCCTAGTTGGATGTTGGACGACCATGCGTGAGTTGATACAATATATTTTAAAAAAGATATTCGGAAATGAAACTCTAGACTCACGATAGTGACCAATGAGCTACCGGAATCAATATTAAATTAATTGGCAAAATGTACTCGAAATCGAAATGATGTCCTTCATGAAATATGGACTTTCCAGATATATTAAAATGTTCCGAGGAATCGGTCAACCTTCACTTGTTTTGTCAAGTACTGACACTTGAACTGTGCATTTATTTTATCTTGCGCAAGACTGCGCATAGCCTAATGAACTTAAAACATTTTTTTCCACACAACAATATGAGCCCACAAACGAATGACTTATTATCCAGTGAGAAAATACTCAGCAGACAGTCCTTAGAGTAATTTGCACGCACTAACAGACGATTTACCCTCCCGTAAGAACACACTTAATATTGAAATAGCCCAGTTCCGAGCACACAGCTCGCTGAACGTTATCAGACGTTCTGTGGACCGGTTGTCTTGTACGTGATATTACAAGGTTTTTGAACGACAGACAGTCTGCCACAACTCCTGTGAGATTGAGCTAAAGGAAGCTCTCGGCGTCCGGCCCCAGCTCGCGGACTGTACGGTGTTTGTTCAGTACGTCGGAGAAGACGCCCTCCTACTTTGAGCTTTGGGATGCGTGTAAATGAGAATGATAACCTATCGCAGCCATGTATTTTTCATTATTTTCGTGTATACTGCGTGTTCTCGAACTGTTTATAACGAGCACAGGAGGCGCCGGCCCGTGTGGGCGCACGAGGGGATGATTGGCATCATGTTTGACTTTCATTGCATGTCTATAACATGGTATTGGACTTCTCTATCAGCTACTATTTTCTACATTCTCCTGATAAATATGAGTGTGTCACATTACACGACAAAGCAACCGACGTGCAGTCAGGGAAGTGTATGTAATGAAAAAGGCTATAAGCCACGTACTTGTTAATTATCATTAAGGATTTTAATTGAAAACCTCCAAATGATTGTTGCGCTAATACGGACCCGTGAACTAACATTGGCTTATAGGAAATTGCAAACTGTCGACGCTCCAGGTCCTTTTTAATAATGATTTATATGGATCCTGTCTACGATAACGTGACTGCCTCGTTGGTCGTGTTGGTTGCAAGGGCGACTGTCGATTGGGAGGTCCCGGGTTCGATTCCCGGGTCGAATGCTACAAAAAATTTCTGTTTAACAAAAATTCTACTAGAAAATCTAAATAAGAATTCTGGTAGTGGGCCGGAGTCTGGATATGTGCCCGATGCATGGCAATAAGCTCACCACCTATTACATAGTGGAACGTAAACGTAACCGGTGAATCTGGTTCTGCATTCCTTTGCCTACCCCTTCGGGGATTACAGGCGTGAGGTTATGTCTACGATAACTTTGGAGTGGTTTGTTATATCGATTGCAGGTGGCGCCAGCGGCTATGGAGATTTTGTAATATCTACAACAGCCCAAGTTTGCAACTTGGTAAAACCAAAAATAGCCAACACCATAGACTATTTTTCTAAATAGATCAAACAAAATTAAAACATAAATAGGGATACAATTATTTTATTTCTAAGTATGAATAAAAGTAACTATACTTATATCATAACCGGCGTATTTTAAATGGTCGTAAATAGTTCCCGATTGGCCAAATCACGAGTAATCGAACGACAATTGAAATCAGTCGCTGCCAACAACAATTACCGTACAGGACAATCGTATTGACTGACTTTGTGCTATTGATACATGACGCAGCCACAACATGCACGTGCGCATTCCCTCACGTGGCGATCTAATTCATTCCTCGGCTGGTCACCCCGCCGCGCTCCATCAGGCTGCGCGGACAGCCCTGAGGTGACCAGGGCGCGGTCGGTGCTCGGGCGCGGGCTGTGCTTGTGCAAGACGGCTGCACTCACTGTAATCATTTCGCTTTCCTAAATACTTAACGACACTTCCGTTGGCCTTAATACTTAGCGACGCGTAAGTACCTCGCGCCACCTGGACTGCTGGTGGCTGGATGCTCATATGTAACGCACATTGGTGGCCACGATCATGTTCCAACCCCCATAGTATGGCGTCAGCGGCGGCCCTCACGGAAGATTTTCTCGTCTGCTTTCACAAATGCAATCCGTTGCATGTATTAAAATATACACTAAAGTATTAAAATAAACGCTAAAGTACAAACATACCAATTCCATGTTATAGCTAATGGAATATGAACTAACATAACACACGCGAAACATATACATGTGAAATTATAAGATATAAATGTGAAGCTAACAGCAAGGAGACGTGGTGCAAGCCACGTGGCTGGACCAGCGCGCGCCGCTCGCGTCCATCCCGACCACACACTGGCGAGCTTTGTTATTGTACCCGACCTTGTTATTTATTAGGCGCATACTAATGAACGTGACAAAAACGATGAGATACGGTTAGTAAGGCTGGCTTCATCGTCACCGTTTAGCGTTCCACTGTTGGACACGACTCCTATCAGAGTGCGGAGGGTTTCAGTATTCCTCGAGCGTTACTTGCTTTATTCATAGGTAAAATAAATCATCGGCGGAAGCGACAACACGTACATAACTGGACCTTAGGATGAAACAATACAGACTACTACAGGCACTACGCGCCCATTAGCACAGTGCGCCACGCGCATGGTGCGAGCCAGCGAGAGACCAGGCAGGGCCATTCCGTCCTCAGCTAGTATTAATAATTCACTATAGTGCACTGTGCAGGGCGCCGCAGCCCCGAGCCGCAACGCTCGAACAGCTATAATTGCACAAAATGGTACCTAACATTCAATAAGCAGTTTCTATGTAGCCGGAGACATGAATAATGCATGGCTTACTTATACTCAGATCTACAACTGATCGCCTCTCTACTGCCATTTCATGAAACCGTATGTATTTACAGTATTCTATTTCCAGTGCTGGATCTTTACAATAAGATAATGGCTCCTCTTATAAGATGTCTGAATCGCTGACCATAATGGTTGGACTGAATCTCTGTTCTTGGACATTTTTCAGATCACAACAACAGTTTAACGATCGTCTGTAAAAAACCACTCTCTGTGAATAAGGACGCCGTTTGCACTCTGTTATGTTAGTAATGTTTTGTTATATATCTTATTGGGCGTCCAATAAAGAAAGCAGCAGCGGTACTTATGTTGATGGACCCTGAGCACAGGGTCATTTAGAGGATCATTTGGATGACAATGTCACGATATTTACTAGTTCCACTTAATGAGTGAAAGAGAAACTGCTGCGAACAGGTGAGTAATAAAATCGACAGCCATGAGTCGGGGAATGACGATAACGAGCACTAAACTTTAACTGCACGCGAGCTGGCGCTTATTTCGTGTATAAAGCAATTTCCGGGTTCACAGGACTTGGATAATAGGGGACACAAGAAGTTTATGTTGGTTACTTTATTGACTTTTGCGTCGAAATGATATGCAGTGAGCAGCCGCATAAGGAGAAGGCACTCAGCGCGGCGCGGCGCGCAAAAAGCGAGGCCGCCGCGACGCGCAGCCCGCCGCGGTAATACAGCGCGCCCCGCAGACTGTCTTCGTATCGAAACGTCTGCGTCAAAATCGTCATTGTTTGCCGCAGCCGTGTCCCGGGAACGTACATGTCGCACTCGGTGCCTCCACGGCTGGCTAACGACAGAGCCCGTGGTTCAATAGGGGAACAAAAAACGTAGTATATATAATAGTATATATAGTATATATAGTATATATAATAGGTTGCATAATTATGCAATATTGTGTTTAACAATATTCCTTAATGTTGTTTTTAATACTAAAGGACGTCCTCCGGCTAGGTGGAGTAACGATATGCTAAAAGTAGCAGGCAGCAGTTGGTTGCCCAGAGCTGAAGGTTGAGCTCAGCGACGTATTGTCGGAGAGGCCTATGACCAGCAGTGGACGGCAATAGGCATGGTGGTAATGATTATGTTTTCAAAAATATACTCATTTATTAGGCGCAGTACAAACTATAAGTACAGTAAGTTCGCAGTACGGTACATCGTTCAATTTAATTACACAATAAAAGCGACACAAAGTAACTGTTCAAATAGGAACATCAGTCCGGAGCGAGGGTGGTGCCACGCGGCCCCGCGAGCGCGGCGAGTTGTGTTATACAGAAGTTACAAATATGCAGAATGTTTTGGAGACAATGGCTCAGTGAAGTGAATCTATGATAAAAGTGGTTTTATGGTAAAGAACGTAAAATTGCGAATACGTGCAAAAATACATTAACATTTCATTATTATTATTTTTGTTCGATGTTGTCCTATTGTAAGTACTGGGCGAACAGAAGGTATACAGAGGTGTGTCGCATTTGACCACACGAGCGAGGGCCGCGCGGCCGCCCAGTGCGCAACTTGCTGAACCGTGGCACGATAAATGAGCGCTAATGCCGCTACTTCTAAGCTGCACACAAAATGTGTTGTTAATAGAGGGTTACGTTATGGTTATCTTACCAATTTGCTTAAAATACACTTATTTCCAATTTATTATATTTCTTAACATTTAATACCATTGCTCGAGTGCAATGTGCATGTCCGATAATTACTTAAACAGTTAACGCTACCACGTATGAAATAAATAAAATTATTTATATAATAATAAAATCAATCTACAGAATCTTTCGATTTTGAAAAATATTGCTATTAAGTACACGATTTCTACTCATTGTTAATGTACACTATATTTTTTTTCTTATCTGCATTAAAATTGCTGCATTCATTATATTTTTACTGCTTCCGTTTAAAGTAAATTCACTGCAAACGCCGTTTATCTAATTATTTAATTATTTCTCGCATTCTCTGAGATTCCATAACAATTATGAAACGCTCGCTAACAAATTAACAACTAAATGAGCTAATGAGCGCGCCAAGTTCGCAAGCAATCGCTCGCAGTCCGACGTCGACCACATCCACAGTTGTAATTATGAGCAGCGCCGCGAACTGCGGCCCTTACGAATATCTTAATTTTGTCTATGTCAATAACTGTTCGAGTACTTAACACAATAATACTCATCAACCACGCCATCAATAAATTGTGTAGTCTCAACTGGCCAGTGCGAAATACTGCGAGCGGTGTAGAATATTAAACAAGATATGTATTAGACGACAAATATTATTATCATTACTACTAATGACAGATTTAATTAATGCATGAACTTGCGAAATAATAATAAAGGTTGCATTCGTAGAATACGTGTTTACGAGAGACAACTAATAAAAGTATTATTACACTAAGACTTTGATAAACCACAGGTCCTATGGTTGTTAACTACGTAAATTTGTGAAAGTAAGTATTATAAATGACATCTGTTTCAGTAAATCAAGTGTATAAATAATATTATCAATTCAAATTACATAAATAATATTAAATTGAATTCTGTGCAAAATTGAAAACTCGATAGTAAATTAGCATTGAATGAGCTCGAGTAATCGATTTACATTTAACGATATCGATTCGTTTATCGACGACGCACGATCTGATTACAAGAATATTAAATGCACTAGCCTATTAACTTCCAGTACCATTGTCTGTACAGAGGTCGACCCTTCAGATAATAGGGTTGGGAGGTCAGTGCGATCGATTCTCACAGAATCTCTCAGGGGACTTGCAATGTATTAAATATTGGTCACGAACTTAGATTAATAAGACTTAGCTAGATAAATAAATCAATAATAATATCTTGAGACATCTTTACACACGGCCACCTAACCCCAAAGTAGGAGACATGAGAGCTTGTGGTATGATAACCAGGCGGTTGATAAGCTATGTACATACATATGCATATAAATATACACACTTAAATAGATTTTTACACGCAGAGACCGAACAAATACTAGTGCTCATCACACAAATATTTATTCTGGGTGGGAATCGAACCCACGACCACCGGCGCAACAGTCAGGTTCACTAAACGCTGCGCCAACAGGTCAGTCGGCGGTCAATGAAGCGAAATTTCTATGAAGAGCGATAGATATATACGAAGAGTTAAATGTACAAAAAGCATCAGATTCGCAACAGTACTCGCACAAGGTACTCGGCGCCCTCTGCCTAGCCCGCGCGCGAGGCAGCCGCCGTGACATAAACATAGTCTGATGCCCACTGTACACCCGCCCAACGGGCACCAGCCAGACGAGAAGGCCGCAGATTTGGGACCATTCTTATATTATGTCAGTTTATGTTCAACGACTAAATATTTACTCAAATAATTTCAGCTTACATTTAACAGTAATGATAACTTTAATGATAAAATGCTATGTATAGACCTGGCTCGTACCCGGCACATCTTGATTCCAATAAACTTCAGTTCGTACCTGCTTTTGCCATACTGTTTCATATCAGTCCTGTTAGTGTTTTACGACTCTGCGTACAATAACTGTTATTACTTTTGCTTAATACTTAATTATTCAATGTACGAATTTATGATTCTAAACAATATAAAACAACTTAAAGGTAAAATTGTATGGGGCCTTCAAACTTCAAATATTTGTTTTCATGCAGAAGTTTATTTCATCCACTAAATAAGAAGTACGAATTGTTTAAACCAGTGAATTAACGATGCGAAGAAGACAGGGGCACCGATGCCGAATGAATGTTAAAATCAATTACAAACGGACCCCTGTGATATATTGGAGACAGGTGGCCTCATGGTGCGGTAGGTTCAATACCTCTTCTACCCACTATGTTGCGTACAGCTCATATCCCTACTATGAGATCAATGATACAATACAAGAAAGGTAAGAAAAAATAAAGTAAGACATACGACTGTCCTGAAAGCCGATTTCTCACTGGGAATTATTTTATTAATATGTATACTCATGTAACCCATGTAACTCATGTATACTCATGTAAGTAATAAATATTGAATGTTTTATTACAACTTAATACTTACCTATCCGATGGGTATTTTAGATTTTAAATAATTTTGTATACACTTGTCTACGACGTATAGCCACTTGTAAACGCGAGACAAAAATTAATTACAACCTCAGGTAAGTGTAAACATGGCAATTGTTTTAACATAGACAAAGTAAAAACAATACATTTCACAAATACCTGCCTCTACTGTTAGTTACTGGCACTGACTACAGAAAAAAAATGTTTACACCTCATATTGCAGTTATGAAACAATTTAAATAAAAATTCTACTTACAAAAATGTAAAACTCACACAATTGCAACAAATTATTAAGTCCAATGCCCAAATTCACATAACTGCAGTTCCAGTACAGTGGGCAAACGTCACACACTCTCACTCACTAATTAGTAAAAACTTTACGCGAGAAAAACTACGATACAATACGCGGATACCACGCTCGAGCACGTCCGCACTGCACCGCGGGCGCGTGCGATATGATGCCGGCGGTCGGTGGCGGAGGCGGACGCGCGTCTGCGGGTCGACACGAGCGGAACGAGCGATTCGTTGTTTTGTTTACTACAACGACGAACGAATTTTTTCGCTTTAAGAAAAATAGCTGGGTCCAACCCTTAAGATCCTGGGTTCGAATTCCGGTTCAGGTACTAGTGTTTTTTTATTTAGATTTTCTAGTAGGTTCGGAATCTGATGATTTTCCCAGTGTACGGCAAGAGATTTATACCTATTCCCTTTTGGAACGTAAACGTAACTGGTGTAATGTGGGAGGGAGTGTTCTACATTCCTTTGCCTACCTCTTAAGGGATTACAGGCTTAATCTTACGTTGCAATCCACTTATAGGTTTTAAAAAGTCGGCATGAAAATAGAGTAAGTGCAGTAAGTTTTTCTAAATTATGCAGGTACTTGATTATACTCCAATTATACCAGTTGGTTTCCGTACACGGTTATACACCAGACCGTTTATACACGTTTGTAGTCATTGAAGGAAAATTGACTCAAGGCCTCTTTCACAGACGACTTTATGAAGCTGAAAGGCTTCCTACGTCCCAAGCGCGGGAACAGCTTATAGCCTAATTACTTTGGCTTATGAAATCTAGAAAATATGGACTTTTTATACACTTGTTTTATCATTTGTAGTACAGTACATATAATAAATAAGATAATTAACACCAAGAATCTGCTGTTTAATTTAGAATAATGATTTAATTCAATACAGGTATAATTAAAACTTGTTATTAATGCATTTTGAGATTAACGGATGTTAAATTCGTACTGATAAAAAATTAATTGCAAACAAATATCTTGCCGCGTGATAGCCTAGTGGTTTGAAATTCGACCTCTCACTCCGGGAGACCGGGTTCAAATCCCAGGCGCGCACCTCATAAAAATGTGCGTTTTAAGTTTAAACATCACTTGCTATTACGGTGAAGGAAAACATCGTCGTGAGGAAACCTGCACACCTTGAGTTCAGAAAAAAAAATTGTTCTCTAAGGTGTGTGAAGTCTGCCAACCCGCAC
>DWEI01005072.1:0-10000 GCA_018245875.1 Mysoria ambigua
ATATGTGGCCGTTATTATGTCGTTGCTAGTTGGTAGGTCTGCAGTGAAGATGAGGTAAATCACTGAACCAACTAAGCTTCCTTGCGGCACTCCTGACAATATTTCGCATAATGCCGAAGTTTCATCGCCGACTTTTACCTCGAAACACCTGCCACTAAGGTATGACTTGAGTATTTAGAAAAAGCAATGCTGTTATAGCTTTTTTTAGTTTAAAGCCCTTCATGCTACACTTTATCGAATGTCTGGCTGATATAAAGGAAGACAGCAGAGAAAAACTTTTTACTTTCCAGCGAACAGCTTATGGCATCTGTTAGTCTATGGATCTGTTTTATGTCGTTGTCCGAATCCGAACTGGTGGTGAGGGATAACATGTGGTAAGTGTTCCAGCATCTGGTTTAGCAGGATTTTTTCCATTATTTTTCCTAGCAAAGGTAGAAGGCTTATTGGTCGATATGACTTTACCTCATGTAGTGGATTGCCAGGTTTCGGGATCATAATGGTCAGGGTAATTTTCCATTGAACTGGGAAGAACTTGAGTCGAAATCAGGCAATAATTATAGCAGCAATAAAAACTACACCGTTTTTAGGGAGTTGCTTAAGCAATTTTGTGTCAACCTGATTAAATCCTGGAGCTTTGACAAATTTTAGCGTTAGGATTTCTTTCCAGTTTTCTTTCGGGCTTGCACATTTAATTGGAAGGGCACAATTGAAGTGGTGCATAAAGATATTCTTGGACTACTTACTTGGTCATGAGTTGGGTTTTTATATGAAAATGGCCTAAAAACTGAAGCAAGATGTTCCATGTACACTTGTGCCTTAGCAGTGTTGGTCCTTGCCCAGTTACCAGATAAATCTTTAATAGGTGGAATGTGAGCTACAGGTCTTTTAAGTCTTTTAAGTCTTTTAGTGATCTTCCAAAGTGAGTAGTTTGTGTCCTTGTACAGTGTTAGGTTAGCTAGCTGGTTTTCTAAATGTTCATCTTCCGGGTGTGAGAGTATATACTTTACTTCCTCAGATGCTTTGTTGAAGGCTTTTATATCACAGGGATACTTTGTGTGATGCCATATTTTTCGTAGAAGCCTTGTTTCACTTACTTTTTATTTGATAGCTTGGGAGAAGAGGAGTTGTTTAGAACTCCTTAGTTTTGGTCTTAAGGTGGGCGTTGACTTTGACCCAATCTGTTTTAGGACTATACAGTCTATTTGGAGCATCTTTTAATAAAGGTTTGTGATGAAGATTTAGTATAACCGGTATGTGATCAGAGGACAAATCGGTACATTCCTCTAATTTTATTTGACAAAATTTGATGTTCTTCATTATAAAAAAGTCTATTATAAAGTCTGGTACTCTTTGTGGATCTGAGGGCCAATATGTAGGACTGCCATGTGAGGCACAATGAAGATTTAAATCCTTTACCATAGAAAACAGTTGTCGACCTCGTGGTAGAGTTAACCTGAATCCCCAGAAAACATGTTTAGCATTCCAGTCACCTCCACATATGTATCTGTTGCCTAATGTATTAAAATATGTCTTGAAGTCGTTACTGCATATATTATGTCTTGGTGGACAATGTATTGCAGAGACTTATTATATGTAAGTGGATTACTGGAAGTAAGTGGATTACTAAAGATCACTTAACTATTAGTAGATTATGTCTTCATCGTATTGAAATTATGAAGGATCTGTAAAATATGAAACAATCATTATAGGTGACTGAGGTGTAAATAATTACTGTATCATCTATTTATATTTTGCTGTATTGCCCTCTCAAACTCTCAATCATTATCAATGACAGAATATTGGTCTCTGACATCAGATTTTAATAATAATTTTTAACATAATACAGATACAACAGTGCTAATTGGTAAACTGAGCAGCGTGAAAACCACTCCAAAGGTTGACGATGAGCAGAAGAAACTACCTAAGCCACCGAAACCGGGTTCAACAAAAAAATGCACTCTAGGTATGGTTATATTTAATCATTTATTATAGAACAAGAAAAATTCATTGCTTTGCTGAAGTTGTCACTAGAATTCTTTTATAGATAAAAAGATTTTTATATATATATGTTTGTTGGCTATCTAGCTATGAATCAAACGGCTGTATTACAAGGTATTCTAAGTTATTTGTGATCCTTCATTTCAGATTCATACCCTGAGCAGCAAAGGCGCACTCTAAAAGCAATAGAAGACATGAAAAGGAAAATGGAGTTGGTCGAACTGGGTATTCCACTTGGTCTTATATGTCCAACATCAACCAATGAAAAGGCTATGCCTACTAAAGCTATGCCACCTATAAAAACATTTCTAGGTGAGATTGTTTTACTACTGTTCTCTACGGTCCGCAATCTGCATGATCAGCTTGCGGATTATGGGCATGACCCGGGAGGCCTCTGTCCGGCCGTGCACTGCAATAGAATGATGATGATTTCATTGCTTATCACATTCACTTTCACATCTATCTTTCCTTCATTTATGTTACCCAGCATCATTTCTCTGGCAAGTTTGTATAATTAGAACTATAATTAATGCAAAGTATCAAATGCTGTCTAACTTTATAGTCTTGTTTACAACATAGCTAGCCAATTAAATACACAGAGTTGACATTAGCGAAAGCCAATATTCTTTACTAATAAAGATAATATTTATGAGCACAGTGCTGGCTAATAATTTGCTTGCAAAAATCTTCACGCTTCATTCACACCATGGTCCAATAAATAATACTGATATTTTATTTTATGTGTAATTGATGTTTGTGTAAACCATGTTTTTGTTGTATGAAACATATTTGTAAATAGACACTGATCTCTGTTTTCCTTCTCCATTTGCATTACAATGTGAAATATTATTATCGAAATTAATGCCTATTTTAATTTTATTTTTATATCTGTTAACACACATACTTGTTACTAACACTAACGATGAGCATGTGCATAAACCCCTGCACCATGTCCAATTTTAACCCTCGCTTGCCCACCCTCGTTTGCCTGTTTGCATGTAGGCTGCCGCTTTCGAGTGTGTAACCCAGCGAGAGAGCGCCGCGCCGCATGGAAATGTACAAAGCGAAACAAAACTGTACATCGTAAGTTTGTGTCGACGCGATGTTGACCTTACAGCACATGTGGACTCTTGGTAGTTGTCGGCAGATCTTATTAACAAATTGTTGTCGGATGTAGTTTAGTGTCACCTAGTAGTGCACAGGTCGACTGGTATAGAGTGGTAGTATGGATTAAATTGATTCGTTGTGAAAACAGGAGTGGTAAATAAATAACATGTTACGATTATGTAACAAATTTCTGATATAATTGAATTAATGAAGATGAGAAATCAGAATTGTACTTAATCGCTTACATTTGGTCATGGATTAAATTAAAAGTTGATTATGAAATTGTCGACTGTACATAATAAATTATTGATAAGTTAATTTAAAAAATGATTGTAACATTATTATGTGAATTTGTATGGCTTTGGTCAAATAACAGTCCCAGGTGAATTCTCTGTACCAGTATTATGCAACATCCATCTGTGATTCTCTTTCCGATTTGTTTATGTTATAAACATTTGGTGTTGGTTATTATATTATTTGACGTTGGGGTGGATTTTGTCAGTATGTAGTTATATTTATTATTGTAAGTATTTCAGTAATAATGCTATTTATTTTCTACATTAATTTTATAATAATATGAAAATAATACATTCTTTTATAATCTGATGTACATAGTAAATTTATATAATAGTATTCTAACCCGTGTTATAATTATTATGATGGATGGAAATCAGGTTAACATTATATAAAAATATTGTTTTGTATATATAAGCACTGGTCTAATTATATTAATGTAGAAAAAAATTGATTCAATAATGACTTTACACTGACTGTAATATATAGCATATACGTAGAAAGAAATTAGTAAGTATCTAGAGAAATTTAATTGTTTTTAGTTGAGAAAATTAAAAATAATCGAAATATTTCAGATCCAGCTAAAGTGGATGAACTAATTCGTGAAGCCAAGAAGGCTAAAGTTGAGGGAAAGGAGTTTAAGTTCAACTATCAAAAGATTCTGCCCGATTATGACAATCCGTTTCAAAGAAAAAAAGATGATCATGATAAAGACGCTAAATCTGATCGCCGTAGGGGTGACTCGGCGAAACGCGACAAGAAAAGTGACAAACATGAGTCAAGAAGACATTACGATTACAGAAAAGATGATCGAGAGAAATATAAGGAAAGGGACAAAGATAAATCAAAGGATAGAACCAGAAACAGAGATGAACACAAGGATTCTAAGACAGAACCCAGAGAAAAGAGCACTGATGTTAATCTTAAGGACTTTTTAGTTTGCGATAGCTGGTCGCTGGAAAACGAAGATAAACCGGATAGTCCTAAAAACGAAGATAAAACGTGTACACTTAATTCACCACCCAAGAAGGACACAGAAAAGAAAGAGCAGGACAATATAAAAGACAAGAAAATATTGTTTAAAATTACTAAAGATCCTTCCCAGCTCCTCAAAGAAAATATGAATAAAAAAATTGACGTTTTGAACGAATGCATCATTAGCAGTCCAAAAAATAAGCCTTCTAAAGTAGATAAGCTTCAACCAGTGATAGATTGTTTTAAATTCGAAATAGATCCAAATGACGATGCTGTTTTGGATATTTTTGACGAGGATTCCAACTTGGAAAAATATTCTCAAGTGAATCCAAAAATAACTACTTTGTATGACTCTCCTGATAAAAATATATTAACATATGACCAGGAGCCCACTAAAGATGTTTCAATGGATGCTTTAAACGATGACATTTTCTTAGAATCTGTTATCAATGAAATAAGACATGACGATAATATTTGTGATGATACAAGCCAAGACAAACGCTTAGTGGAGTATGACGAATCTCCAAATAAAGATGATTATGGCAGTCCAGCCGGAAACAAGGTGAAACATAGCAAACGAATTTCTGTTACACCAGATTTAGACGAAACAATAAAATTAAAACCCAAACAAAAGATGGAGCATTCTGGCAAAAGAGAAATGTCAAAAGAAAAGAATGAATTTTCTGAAACAAAAGCACATATGAGCCAAAGAAGTGATTACTCTGATGGGAGGCGATCTACGGAGAGCGGTTACAAGACAAGTGACACTGTTGAAAGTAATAGTAAATATGTGGATAACTTTCGACTGTCGATCGAGAAGGAACTTGATGAAGCTTTGGAGAAGAGCATGACGAAGTCCACCGTGGAGTCATTGGAGACTTGGAGTTTTGTGCTCAAAATTTGTCAGCCATTGCTGTTTAGACACGATAAGAATAAATGTTACAGGCAAGTTGACAGCTGGATCCTTTTATCTAAATGTGTAATTTAAATGTAAATGCTTACAAAACTCTTGGGGAAAAAAGGACGATTCGTTTAAGATTAAAATTGGTGTGTTTATTCAGAGGATTTATTTTTATATTAAAGTTTATTGGTAAATTTAAAGTTAATACCTCGATCTTAGCATAATTTATAAAAATTATACATAATGTAACTTTGCATGCATTTACCTGTATAAAAATTGTATTTAATTTTACTTATTTTTTTATTTTATACTAATCATGTCTCTTTATATATTAAAATCCACATTCTTAATAGTGAACATTAATGAAAATCTTATTTAACTATGGGACATTTTTCAAAGATATTTCAGACGATATTTTAAAACAGAATGAGGCAGAGCAAGGAAAGTTCCTCCAGAGTACAAATATAGATTTGAATTGTAATTGAAGATCTTTTGAATTCTTATGCCTTTCATAAATTTATAATTATCATTCAATTATTAACTTTATACTCTATTAAATAGGGAAACTCGGACCATGCCTAAGCTATGGTATACTGAAAATTCAAAAAATTGTTCGTGCGTCAAAGACCGAGCCGTCGTGTACCAAGAGCTGGAGATGCTGAAGATGGGCCTAGTGGACCGCGTGTACGGTTGTGATCAGTGAGTACAGAACGGTCGAACCATTCTAATCGTAACTAGAATTATGAAGTATCTTCCGTCTTACCCTATGTTTTGGTACTTAGTAACGATGGTTTAGCATGTAAATTTTTAAGAATAATTTTATGAGGGAGTTGCTTTCAGTGATGTAATTTTCAATTCTGAGTGAATTAATTGAATTTACCTATTTCTACATGAGCAGATTAGGTTAAAATAGGTGAGGATGTATTGACTTTTAAAGTCATAACGAAAGAAAGAGATGTCGCTGCTACTGAGAATGCTGTCTCTCTCAAAATACAACTTTTTTCCACCTATTTCTTTTTTCGCCAGACTTGCCGACACACCGTTTATCAGTGCACGCTCCTGGTACCCTCGGAGCTCGGCATTCTTGACTGAAGGCAAGGTGCAGCCGATGGCCAGCGAGTGGGAGGCAGACGACAGCCAGTCGGAGATCAGGAAGGACGATAGAATCAGGAGGACGCCGCAAAGGAAAGAGGAGATACTACTCGATAGGGAGTATCAGAGGTACACTCCTTAATATATATACTTTATAAGTTATTTTGGTAACTATATTATGGTTACAAAGTTTCAAAAGATTTATCATCATGGACAGCCTAATGCATTCCACTACTGGGCATAGTCTGGTCGGGACTCGCAAAGCACAGCTTCTTGTGCCACCTACCGGCGGCCAGGGCATTAAGCTGCCGGACTTGGTCGTCTCTCGCGACACCCTGTAACCTGTAACCCGTAATACGGCCGGCTCCGCTCCAACAAGGACAGTTCTTTTTACCACATAAAAGTGTAGCAAAAAGTGATAGTCCGTACTAATTGTATTGTATGGTTATTGAAAAATGTATTTCAGGTTCATGGAAGCCGTTTGGCCAGAAGTTGCCGACGCGAAAGCCACGGAAACATCGCGAAGCACTACCCCCGTCCGACAGGAGTCCGAGCACAAGAAGAAAGACGAGGAGGAGAAGGAAGCGGAAGAGAGGAAGTCCAAGAAGATGAAGCTAAGCAGCGACGGATGGTCGGACATAGAAGAGGAAGCAGAGAAGAAGTAAACTACTTTATATCTCTTTCAGGCGCCACACGTTAAGTGACAGATGTCCATATATTTACAAATCGGTTTTCGCAAGTGCGTAACTAGATGCAGGTTAGCCCTTAAATCTAGTTGTGGTCATTCGTCGACGTAATCTAGAGATAGCCATTGCTGAGTTGCGAGAATAGATCCGGAATCATTTCATTCGAATCAGTTTCAGAGTGTCAGTCTCCGAGCTACACGGAGTGTTCTTGTTCGAAAGAGGCCTAAAATTAAAATCACGTGAAATATTGCTTAGTATATTGTTATAATGTAAGGGATGATGCATCCAAAGGTTCAATTTTGAATAAATTGAATTTGAATTTACACCAGACAACCAATCCAGGCCACAACTAACCATAATATAACCACAACTATTCATAATTTCATGCTGCCATATTATTATAATGAAAACCTTTTTTAATGAGGCCAATTTTTAATTTGCTTCAGTAAAAAGAAAAAGCCTCGTAAGAGAAAGATGTCTTCCTCCACGTTGTCTACAATCTCGGACAGCGACGTCAGCTCCAAGAAAAAGAGAAAAATAATGAAGAAGAAGGTAAGTGCCTATGTTGCATCAACTGAGAATACACCGTCAACTTGTACCACATTACTTACAAAGTTTGCAAAATTATATACATTCTGTAATTAAAATGTTAATTTTAATTTTATTTACTTAAAAAATATTTTGTAAAAATAAAATATTAATTTTTTTCTATTATTATTGCAGCTACATTTAGTTAAAGAACAATGTAACTACTCATTATTTCCGGTAATATTATTCTGACAAAGACTAAACGGGAGAAGACAACTATGGTGCCTGCAGTTATATGTGATAAAGATTCTGTTGTACGTGGTGGGATATAAAATGTGGATTAAGCTATAGATTTTTAATGTACTAAACTAAATTTGGTCCTTTTACACAGCTGAAAATAGAAATTAACCAAAAAAAATCTATCAATTCAGTGGCCACTTTTTAAAATTTGTGTGTGCTGTTGTTTTTAGGCGCTCAAGAAAGCCAAATCAAAGGACGCGAAACGTCGTCGTATAGGAAAGAAGCTGCTTAAGAAGTTGAAAAAGAAGCAGCAGAAGAAGAAGAAAGCTGAGAAAGAGGAAGAGTCCGAGGAGCTAGAATTAGCAGACGGTAACAACTTAGTTTGCATCATTTGTGAAATAGATTAAGAATAGTTTAGTGTTAACTATAGTTTAGTAAAACCTTGCGTTTAAATAATGTGTGACGATGGTTAGTTATAATCATAAACAATGATTCCAATAGAGCCAGTGGTATTAAGATTCATCACAGTATTTAGCTTAAATAGTTACAGATACAGAGTCACAAGAATTTCACCTTTCGGCGTTCTCATCCAAACTCAACGAAACATAACATTCTTATTTCTATATTAGCATTATCTTTGTATGAAGTTATCTCTGTTCATCTGTCCAGCACTACCCAGACTGGTAGTGATACGCATGTGTCGTCATACACGCTCGCTGCCAGGCAAAAGTCGCATTGCAACATGGACAAGGTATATTATAAAAAGTTTTTGGAGTTTTGTTCCTGCTGCTTGTTTCATCCGAGCGTCCGCGGAAGGTTCCGTCAAAAATGTTGTTTATGAACCTTTATTATAATGATTAATTTACTTTCAGAACGGCATAAAGAACACAAGAGGGCGAAAAAGAAGAAGCAACAGAAGTTGAAAAAGAAGAATCAGAAGCGTAAGAGGAAGGAATCGTCGTCTAGCAGCGAGGACTCTTCCAGCAGTAGCAGCAGTACCGCAAGTGATACGGAGAGCAGCAGCAGCAAATCTCAAAGGCGGAAGAGATCTCAAGAGAAGAATAAGAGGAAAAAGAGAAAGAAGTCATCGTCCGACTCGCACAGCGAGGACCTGTTCGACGTGAACATACTGAACAACATAAAGACGGAGCGGCTGACAGACGACGAGAAGGGCCATAAGCTATTGGAGTTCTCGCCGCGAATGCACCACAAGATGCGCGAAATTATCAACGTCAAGGAATTGCAGAACGATTTTGTCGGTAACAACAATATTCTCATAAAGAAGGAGACGGAAGAAATTCCCAGCGCAGTCAGTGTACAGAATGCGTCTCCGCGCGACGCGGGCGGGGCCGAGCACAGGCCAATCTGCTTCGAGAGCGCGGAGAGTCTGCCGCCGCTGCCGCCCGACGAGCCGCCGCCCTTGGTCGTCGAGAAGGAAGAGGCGGAGTTCATGGTGAGAGAACTATATGATAACGCACACGCACGCATGCACATACACACACACACACACACACACACACAAACATACAAATACACGCATATACACATGTTAGAGATGTTGCCTTTGTGCTTCGTTGGTCGAATAATCCGTGCTGTACAGGAACTCTCTCCTTTGTTTATCACTGTACTTCAATCAAGGATCGTTTGTCTATGTAAAAAAATATCTATAATGTAAAAATAATTCATGAATTATTTATGTATAATAATGTATTTCGTTTTCTCTAGGAACCCCACGAAATCAGTCAAGATGTCGTTCAAGACGCCGTCCAAATTGGTGCTCCCATAAGAGTACTGGACGAGTCCAACCTGTCCCAGTGCTCGTCGCAGGAGTCCGTCTGCAGTGTTAAGGTGAGGCGCGCACAAAACTTCTCGTCCCTTAGTTGTTATCCTCATTTCCCATGTACCTAGTTAAAATTGACGTCGAGATAGATTTATTGGAATTGGTTCCAATATAAAAGAATAAATTATATCAATTTATCAATCGTACCATATATTTTATATGCCAGATTCCTCACGGGCTAGGTAGAGAGTATGAAATATTTTTGTCCTTACAAACCTAGTGTGCTTGTTCTGCGTCCATCACTCTCTCTGTTGAGTTAAAGCAGCCTGTCTGGAATCCAGACAGTGGCTGCACTGTCTATATTCTATAGTACTGGAAGATATGTCATGGTCTCGGATA
>DWEI01005073.1:0-11117 GCA_018245875.1 Mysoria ambigua
ACAGAGGAATGCAGAACATTCCCACGATTCACCGGTTACGTTTACGTCCCACTATGTAATAGGTGGTGAGCCTATTGGCATGCATCGGACACATATTCAGACTCCGAACCACTAGTAGAAAATCTAAATTAGAAAATTTTATAGTGTTCGACCCGGGAAGTGAATCCGGAACTTCCCGAGGCGGTCAACGCGAGATATTAAGCTGTTTTTCTGCAATTTATTCCGCAAATTAATTATAAGAAATGTAAAGTCCTAAATCAGATAATCACAACTTACTGTAGCATTTAATATGAAAATTTTTGCAAATTAATGCTAACAATTCTCTATGTGTAACCCGTAAGCTATTTTATTTCCGTTTTCAAAATATTGTAATCTTTTTTCAAAGTAATCGCTTGGCTGTTTGATAGCTTGATCATCATTATTATCTTCATCAATGATTATAGCGTCATAGCGATATCATCAGTCAATATTTTTGTAATTGTAGTCACGGGTCTTTACTCCCCCTCATCAATGCTTAAATTTAAATCAAAGACACATTCGTATAGAACACAATCAAATTTAGAGGGCAGCGTTATAATTTATTACGACGTAATGAGGCTGTGGTTCGTTTACGCACTAATTTATCATAGCGCGCGGATGTCCACGTCAGCGTCTTTGTCCCATTGTCTCGTAGATAATAGCGCTCTGTTCAAACACTATTCCTTTCTATATACGAGTATGTTTGAAATGTAGGGTTGGTTAAAACTATGATTATTATCCAATTTTTATTGACCACACACACACGCGCTCGCACGCACGTACGCACACGCGCACACACACACACATAAATCAATACTACTACTAATTCCCAGTAGTCCAAGTTCAATCAAGTTAGAAAACCCAATGATGCCTTATAAATTTTATTTGTTGAGCAATGTTACATAGTTATTACAGTACGTAATTTGTTAGAGTTTAATATTTTTTATATAAGCATGCCAGTGTCATGATGTAAACTTTTGAATACATTCTGTAGCAGTGTGCATTTCATAGAGTATGGTTTGTATCATTTAAAATCGATGTAAATCGAGGTCAGTGACCGTATGACCTTTGGATGACATTTATCGCTAATTAAAAATATATTTACATTCGTTATTTTAATTTTTATAACGTTACATTGAAGGTTTCTATTGAATTAAATATTTTAGCGGTTTCTCCGAAAACTGTTACGCATGTTAACACGTGAATATGAATCTTCAAAACAAATATGACTGTTAATAAAATGTACTCGTAATGGCATGAAACAGTAGTCAGAGTGAAAGCAAATAATTGTATAAATGGATTAGCCGTCCGCGTAGACGGTTCCCAGTTTCGACAATTTATCATATCATTGGTCTACATGTCATGTCACTTCATATTATGTCACTGTGAACGACGCGTGATGGTGTATTTGATGTGAGTATTTCTATTTACATAATTTTCATTTATTACGAGACAGACAGTAACGAAGTGAAATTTAAGTGTCCGAATGGCTAATAGCGCTCGAGACGAGTATACAAAAACTTATGTATTTTTCACGATTTAAATATGATTAGAAGACTAGAAGACCTATCAAACCCTTCCAAAAAAAGTTAACAGCATATGGAGCGAATAATGTCGATTTTTGGCCCCTCATACTAATTGAAGTCATTATTTTACTGCAATTATTTTTATCATCATCGACATCAGCTTGATCAGTCCACTGTTGAACAACTTTTTCCCTTTTCCCTTTCTCACGATCCTTAATAAACACCACTACTCCTCGTCCTCAACTTGCCTACTTTCATGTCTTGTACTTTAATATGTGCTTGAAATTATAATGCATCAATATTATTATTTATTCATTACCTATGCCCTTTGGTCATGTTGGTTTGAAGCGACACTGCCTCCTTATTGTGAAGTCCTGGGTTCAAATCCCAGGTTGGATACTACTGGATTTTTTAATTTAGGTTTTCTACTATTTATTCAGAAAAGTGTCCGGTGTATGGCAACATACATCATTTATTCCATAATGAACGTAAGGTGAATCGTGGAAGCATGATACGGAGTGTTTTACACTGCCAAACATTTAGTACATTACAAGCGTGATGTTAATATTACGTTCATTACTTACCCTTTATCGTTCCACTGTTGCGACACCGGTTTCCGCTATAAGATGGATTAAGGTCATAATCAGAATCACTGGCTAAGTACAAACCAAATTTGCGCCCTTAAAAATGTAATAATCAACTTGAAGTGTGAGAATTGCGGAGAGAAGCGTTCGAGTGCGGCCAATGACGCAGTTGTTATATAACTCAATAAAAGTACTTTCCACGTCGTCGCATGGGATCTAAAATTAAACTGAAAAACGAGTATACTAAAAAAGACTATAGAACACAATATGAGTTAATACCTGTATTTTCCCATAGGGGTACGCAGAGAAATTTAGTACACTCAAACGATTCTCCATCTATGATACACACATGGGAGAAAATGTTACGTTGTTAACATAATAGCTTAGTCCAAAAAGTTAGGTTCTTTCCACATATGGTATTCGTGATGTGATTGTGTCCTCAACTGAAAACTGATAAAATTCCTTATAACTCCTACAGTAGAACCTGTACCTACATCGCTACAAATTATCATAAATATCTCTTGGTTTAATTATAAATTTCTATTAACTTTTCAAATTCATGACATGGGTAATGGATACTGGACATATATGTACGTTAGATTAAGGGCAACAACCTCTCAGGGGGATCTATGTACTACGTTATACTTAGACATGTTCACGATGATGACATAAAGAAGTACATAACATAATATCACGCTTATAATCGCTAAAAAGGTAGGCAGATAGTCATATCATGTAATAGGTGATAAGCCTATAAATCTGTGCAAAAAACCTGATTTTCAGTCACAACTAGAAAATCTAAATTAGAAAAGTCTACCCGGAATTTGAACTCATGAACTCAGGATCGGCGGTGTCGTCTGCAATCAACATATTCAACGAGGCAGTCAAAGTAAATAAATAACGGTAAAATTTTGTACTTGTATATAAAATGAATTTACTTGTGATAATACCCGAATTGCCGTAATAGTTATTTGTTAAAAATTCACGTGTTTATTTCAAGCCTAACTATAACATGACCAAAAGTCTCTTAGAAGGTAGGCAGGCAGCAGAGAGTGTTAAATATGTTATTAATATTAATGTTTCTTTTGTATTTACCACCCTCTTAATATTATTTTTGAATGCCATTTTGAATGCCTTATCTAAAATTTAATATATTGTCGGGATATCCATCCAGCCAAGAACATCCATAAATCATTTTCATAGGTCAATTTACAATCGTTCGTTGTCATACTAAAGAAACTTATTTTATCTTTTCAAAAATTACGATTTAGCCTACGATATAGCCCACTAATGAGTAATTTAATTCTAACATAAATTGCTAATTGGACTGTGGCTAATAGTACAAGATTGCGAGTATGTCCAATAATACAATTCTTATTGTCTCTATTAAGGGGAAGAGTTCTCATGTTTTTTAATTACCATTAAAGATTCATTTTTGTTATTAATGCGCTTCACTGCCATAACTCCAAGGGTTTTGTCCTTTTAAGGCGCCTCACTACGACAATGGTGTTGAGGAGCTGGACGGCCGCGACGTTCACGTGATGATGAAGCTTTGTTCGTGAGAATTTCTGATTACACCAGTGACGTTATCCACTTTGAAACATGAAAAAAAAACAATATGTGAATTTTATCTTGCCGTAGTTGCCAGAGGCCTTATTTCAAGGCCTTATTTTAAATAATTTTATCAGGTTCAGTTACAGATGGAGAAATATAGTATTGTAAGACTTTTTATAAGAAACTCAGAAGTGTTTTCTTTTAGTATTCATCAGAACTAAAACGAATAGACCTCGTGATCGCTTTTAAATTAATAATTTTCAAATTTGTCCATTCATTCAAGAAAGAAGGAGATTTATAATTTTTTAAAATATCCTTTATGATTCCTTACGTAGACTTGAGCGCGAAATATAAAAAGGCGTGAACGAAATATCTCTTTGAAGTGAAAGTCGGTAAAGCGGGCTGATTACCTACTTTTACGGTATTCCGAACGAGACCCTCGTCACTCTTTTTGCGCTTTTTGCTTGTATATTTACAAATGCAAATGAGTAGTACAGCTTCCAGCTAGCCATTTACTGCATAATCAAGAGAATATTTTTAATATGTTAACACTTTTTTTATTAGACTGCAGTGAAGTCTAATAAAAAAAAGTGTTAATTAGATTTAATTAGATTTCGATACTGAAATTTTCAAAGACAATTTGATAATAAATCATTTGCAATATATCATCGTGTCAGGAATTTAAACGTTCACTTCGATATGGATTTTTTTATTTATTTTTAAAAGAAAGATAATCAGATAGCGAATGTAGTGTTCTAAAATACACAATTGTTCAGTTTAGATTCGTTTGTAAGAGAACACAAAGAAATCTAGAGTTCTATTGTGACACATCAGTAGACGGTGTAAGTCCAGCCGGATGATAAATGTACGGTCTACGTGATTCACTGCCGCTGTATCTAACACTGGCCAACCCGTGGGAGAGCCTCTGAATTATTTTTATGCATTGAAAGAAAAGAAGGTCGACTTTGACTTATTGGTTGGAAAAATAGTGAAGCGTACTCATAAATCTCTTAGAGAATGAATGTAGCAAGCTGCCTTTACAATCGTGCAGATGTTATAACGGTTTCCTTAAACGAACTCACACCTCATCTATTCTTATGTGGAAAGTATGCTCCTGAATTGCATTATAAGCTCAGCGATATGATACATTCAGATTCGACTGGAGTGTTTCGCTCGGACATCTATTTATTGTATAATATTTGTCTTACTTTTTGTAAGCGGGATAAATAATTTCAAAATCGACCAGTACATAAAACGACTCATTCGCTTACTTAATTTGTTTGTAGGTAGAAAATAGCCAGTAATAATTGTGCGTAACAATTCGCTTGAATTTAAATTTACGGCTGGCGCTAAGAATTTAAATTTTGAAAGCGTTTACTTACGTCGAGCATCACGAGACCCACATCAACCCTTGTTTACTTATTTACACGGTAATGAGATTATTTGACAAACATTACATGTTTTGAAGTAGTGAGGCATAGGGATCGGGAATATATCGCCGTATTTCCCATGCAAATATAAACTTCGTTCGCTTACAGAGATATACAAACAAGATAATGTCTATTTAATGTTAATTAAGCATACATAAAGTGCTGATAATTTTGACTAATAATGTTCGAACCTACATTTTCCAGACGCAATACTCTGCTACTGCTATAGTTGTTGTATTTCAAGTCAACTTTGTTTAAATAAGTGTATTTCGTATAACGTGTATTTCTTTTTGAATTTTGCTAACGAAAGGTGCGTTTTACGAAACATTGGAGCCGCCGGCATTTAAGAGTCATTAGTTCAATTTCATTTGAAAGCCACGTTTCGAAGTAGGAACCGCTCTTGAGTATCAATTTACATAGCGAATAAAGCTTTTGTTTTTACATATTTCTTTCTAAGTGTTTTATCATTGTATCATGCTTGTGTCTAAGTGCATTATCATTGTATCATGCTTTAAAATATGTAACAATTGAAACTCTAACCGTAAGCTACCAACAATCAACAAAGCATGTATTCTTCATTTAGTTGAATCCTTAATATTGCAATAGCAATTCCCATAATGGCCCAAGTTGCAAGTCAACCCAATTTATTCAGTCATTTGTGCCGCAACCGAACGGGTTGGTTAGCAGTGAGCTTTGCGATAATAACACTTAGAATTCACCTCAAATTAGGACTGAGACATAACGTAGCTCACTGGACAGCGGAAGCTTGCATAATAAATGGTGTACAATGACAAATTAGGTGCAGTACTGGACAGTTTCCTGAAGTTATGCGTTACTGGCGTGCTACTTTAGCATTCTGCCAACGGGACGTGCAGTGGCCGAGACGTCTGTAACGATAATACGGAAACATTGTTTTACTGTGGGTGAGCGAATAAACGCGTTAGACTGACATGTATTGTCTCACACCTCATACCGTAGCAAAACAGTCAAGAATTAAACGCTGTTAGGGACAGTTACAGCCATGAAGGACTGTCATTTCCGAAGTAGGAAGCAGGGGAGGGTAGTATATTCCCACGTTACACCGGTTACGTTAACGTCCCACTGTGGAATAGATGGTGAGCCTATTGCCATGCATAAGGCACTTTTCCAGACGCCGAGCTACTACTAGGCAATCTAAGTTAAATGCAGCAGTTCTCGATCCGATATTTGCACCCAGGACCTCTGTATCGATCACGCTTGCAACCAACACGACCACCGAGGCAGGCGCACGGCATCAAACGACAGAGAGAGGAAAAGGGAAGAGACTTACGCTATAACACTACCTTATTTACTGACGTAGTTAAATGAAAATTGTCCGTCGAGTATGTTTTTATTAAGCAATTAAAGATATATAAAAAAGTGGAAATATTATGTTTTTACTAAAGGCCTTTTCTGCATAATGGTATTATGCTTTTAAGAAATGTTCTCAGCCACCAACGGTTAAGGAAGTTGACGTTGAAAGAACGCAAGAAACTTTAACCAAATGTGCCTATTGTATGAAATGATTAATAGTCTTGCGAAATACAAGGTCCCTTTCATTATAATAGCGGTTTGCCTTTACACCTTTGGTGTTAATGGAATATTGTATTACCACTTAATATTCCTATGTAGTTTTCGCGACGCGAACATATTAAATTTTAGTATATATCGCTTTAAACTATATAGTTCACAAGACTGTTGGATTAAACATAGAAGTTAGGTAACTGGAATATAGGCAATTTAAAACCTCAAGTAAAACTGAATAAAAATGAGTGTTCCTCCTCGCTGGAAATGAAATCGAATGGTTTTATTGCCAATAAACAAACATAAATATCACGTGTACTGATGCTTGTCGTGTAAAATTTTATTAAAACTACAATATATTAGATTTGTTTTAAGAAGTCGAGTTTTACTCTTTAATTTATAAAACATATTTTTAACGTTTTGATTACTTTTTGACCTTTATGCTCTAATGTTTTTGCTGTAACCGTGACGAAAATATAAATCTTATACTAATTTCTATGAAAGGTACCGGTTTTCTTAAAATCATACATGACATTTTATAGTTGTATACAAAATATTATCACATTGATAAAATTAATTGTGTTCTTATAAAAAAGAATTTAATACAAATTTTACTATTCATATTCAATGCAAATGCAAATATTCATTGGAACTAGATAATTGGGTACAAAATGCTTGTTATTATTATATTTATTGCGATACAATGATAAAATTGGATGTTCGCTGTCTGGAATACTGAAACCACTCAAGTAAACTCAAACTCTACTAGTATTGATTTTGGTTACAGCCAACACCATATAATAAAGTAAGTTAGCTGAATTAATAGCGAGAATTAAAATTCATATAAACCGTAAGCACGATTCATTAACGATTCAAAGCGCCTCGAAAAGTTCTTATTCGACATGTATACAAATTGTAGACGTAGCTGTCTGACAATTATCATTCCGTGTTTGATTGAATTACAGCGTTGTAATTCAAATTTCACTAAATCGAACCGGCTGACGTTCCTTTGCGTTCTGCTCGAAGTGTTTTGTTTCATCTAAAAACGAACAATATTCGTGGCGTTCCGTTTTCGCACCTGCTCCAAAAATACAAGTTTGTCAAACAGAACAACATTGATACGCCCATAAATCAGGGCGTCCACGCACACACACACACACACAGACAACACGCCAAACACAAAAATATCTTGTTAGAAAGAATAAAGTTCGTGTACTTATACGAACACACGAACTTTTAACAAATGCCTGCAAAACGTTCCTGTCTTATTGCCTTTGAGAATTTTTCGAAACTTTTCAATCCTACGCCTGCTTATAACTTTTTCCATCACAATAACTTTGCTTAAAACGATACAAATAACAGAAGTCCTCAGGCGAGAACCATTGCATTACGAGATAATGAGATTCTTTGTGAATAAAATTTGTCACTTTTAACGTAGAGCGTGTTTCTGTTTTATAATATACCTAATTGTCACATATTGTATAACATTATTATATTAATTACCAATAAAGTATTCATATTATGCTTTTCTTTCTTTTTCATTTTGTATGTCGTCGTCGGAGAGTATTTAATTATCCATTGTACTACACCATACATATAATTATTGTCTCTCTTAGCGGGAATTAAGTAACAGATAAAACCGATATAGGAAACAATTTTAGAGCTTTATGGATGTTATGCTGCATGACGGATGATACGCAGTGAATAGGTCTGTGATAGTTTTGGAGCTATTGTAAGCCCGTGTTAGATGTGATAACATGAAATCCAAAAATGTAATAAGTAGCCATATTCCCAGGTTAGAATTTTGTTATAAATTTTTCTAGTATTGACTAGAAGTCTGGATATGTGCTCAGTGTATGGCAAAAGGCTCGCCACCGATTTTATCATAGGACGTTAATTTAACGTGAGAAATGTTGGTGTCTGTTGTACTTTAGTGCCTACCTCTTTGGGTATTGCTAGCGTCATATTACGTTATACTTAGGTATATAACTACTTTATGTCGCTAAAAATACTACAATACTGTTTTAGTTAGTAGTTTAGTATCTAAGCTTGGCGTTTTAGAGGATGCTCATTATGTCAGACTTGGTGAGCAAGTTGGTATTTGATAATGTGTTATATATGCTTTATAAAACCTCAATAATTAAGATATTCATGAAATGCATGACAATAAACGAAAGGAGCTAGCTATTATCCTTATTTTTGTCCTACTTACATATTGGTTTAAAATCAAGTTTTAACTTTGTTTACAACACATAAGGAGTAATTAATATATTATGTATTATTTTTAATATTTCGATTTATTTTTTCGAAATCTAATAGGTATAGTCGAAGTAATATTTTACACTGACTATGATAAGTGTTAGATAATATCTTGCCAATAAATTATGTTTTTAAAAAAAGTTCTTTTCCGTGGCCAGTTTTAAATTGTCCGCGAACCGGACGCTTAGTCCAATTTACGGAGGTGAACGGGAAAGCAAAAAAATAAAAAATAAACCGCACGAAGGCAGAGGGCGCTGGTGCGGCGAGGCATTTGTGAACCCCGCGCTTACGAGCTAATATTGCCGCTTACATTGGATTTTCACATGAAATGTTGGAGCGCTGAATCCCATTTGCACTTTATTTTAATTTAGCAAATTGCGGTCGCATGAAAATATATTTAACAATATGAATAAAATTAAGCGTTACAAGTCACCATGTTTATAAAAATGTTACACGAATATTACACATGTAATTAGGGAAGTTTCTATGAGAGTTTTGCGTCTGTTATGATAAATATGTGTTGAGTTTGCTAAGTATGTGTTGGCTTTCGATACACCGAAGTTCATACGACAAACTTTGTGAGTCAGTATGCGCTCTGTATAAATATTTCATGCAATAGGCACATATTCAAGTGCGGAAATAGTGGGGACCGCAGGATAACTATAATTTATGCGAAACTTGTGCGACAGCCCGTATTTCCTGTTAATGTCCGATCTCGATTATAAAAATGGAAGTCGCATAAAATATACTGGTGACTTATTCCTAGTCATACCTCATGCTCTGTAGCAATGATTTAAGTGAGCGCCTTAAATTTCTTACGTTATGAATTTCTATGGAAATTTCTAGAATCATATTCGGTGGTTAATTGTATTGTATTCATAATTTTATATATATAGTTAGAATTTTACAGCGATATAAAACTAATTGTTCATAAGATTTAGAATATGTACGTAGTAACCAATATGGTATAAAATAAAACAGATAAATAATAGGATCCAATTAAATAGTTGAATGAAGTAACTTTCACGGACATTGCAATTTTATTAATTGTAGAACTATTTTTAAACAGACAACTTGCGAAACTTTAATAAATTAAACGAAGTAGAACCGTTTGAAACTTGATGCAACTTTTCTTTTAATAAAAGGAAGCCCGTTTAGAGTCAGTTAAGAGCGGCGTCGACAATTTTAAGACTCAACGCGAAGTTTCCTGTAAAGGACGCAATCTACGTTTGGATTCGAAGAACTGTAGCTACTAGAATCGCCGTCTTATGCCAACATTACTGTCATATCGAATACTATGTGATATATATTACTATATATTACTCTGTACGAGTGTACATATTTTGTTAAGTACTTACTTTATTATATTTCGTTAGCGTATGAATTATTATTGCATATTATATGCAAATTCAGCAAAAATTTTAAAGAAACGATATTCGTTGGTTCGTTCAATGCTATGTTAATTCATTCATTCTTTAGTTAATTGATTGATTTATTTGTTTGCACGTCGTAAAATCCTTAACTACCAAACCGAGATTAACATTCTTTTATGTACATAAACTTAAATTATTCCTGTATAATAAAGGTTGCCTGTCATCCATATGATGAAAAAATATAACAGTGTGCCGTTAAGTGCTTATCATACAAGAACTGTAATATAAATTCCTTTTAAGTCATTTAAGTTTTATTTCTTGACACTTGGCCAATATCTAATATAAGAAAGAAAGATGTATTCTAAAATAAATATTGCAACATCATCGTCGTCATCAGCCTATTGCAGTCCACTGCTGCTCATATACCTATCCTTAGGGACTATAGTTATTAAGGTTTTACTAAACAACGATTTTATTAAGTACTACCTATTCAGTGCCAGTCAACTGTACGTTGCTTGCTCTCGCGCTACCAATCCGAACAATTTATGTATATCAGCTCTGTGCAACGAATAACAAACATTGTTTACAAGAAAATTAAGGCATAATTTTGCTTGCAATCAGTTATTTTCTATAGAGGTATGTAAAATATATTGTTCGTATGATAAACAACGCACACGACATCGCCGGTATTAGCTAGTAACAAATAAAAACAATCTATACAGATTTGAATTTTTGACATTTTATCTTGTAATTTTGTTTAAATTTTGAAAATTTATCCTGTAATTACATAAGGCAGTGAAGTATCATTATGTACATATTTACATTCAATGA
>DWEI01005074.1:0-11117 GCA_018245875.1 Mysoria ambigua
ACAAAGAAAAAAATTGTTTTAATATGTAGTTAGGTCGGCAATTTTAAAATATTATATTTTAAACGAATCGTACAATACTTTAAGAAAATATATTAAAATAGAAAAATCTACAAGTCAAGAACACCAGCAAGACATCAATGTTTTGAATAATGTTTTATTTGGGTTTGAACGAGTATAAAAAATAACATGTTATATTATGAACAAAATATAATACCATTGATAACTCATTACAAATTTACACGGGAAAGAATCAGAATGTTCCGGGTATGAAAGGAATTTCGTTTATGAATCATAATGACGATTTTCACAACGATGATCATGATGAGAAAATATATACAAATACGTTTAGGTCTTCCTAATCTACCTCTGCCTCTAATATTGCACTGTGATTACTATTACATTTTATTTTTTGCATCAGATATATCTAATAAAGTTTTTATATTGTAATACGAGTATGTTCAAACTGTATAAAGCTAGTTGGATTTTTTTTCACCAAAGTGTCCAAAAGTATGAATGGCTATAATTGCGAATTTCGCGAAACTTAATTCAAAGCGAGTCTGCTAATTAATATACATTTGACGCTAAACTCCGACTCCTCGGAAACTCCACCTGAAACTGAAGCGGAATTTCAGAAGTACATCAGTAGGTATCTAAAGAACTTCGTGCATTTGGCAGTCAGTTTGTAATTATACGATTTATCCGTCGAAGAGAGGAGACGAAATAATGTACGGGTACTGCAGGAGCGTGCTCCACCTCCTGACGGCGTTCGGTGTTTGCGAGCGACGTCATAGTGAATATATTATATTACATCAAATCTCAGTTTTAGTCAGTGTTCAATAGTATACGTTAACAGTGATCGATTGGGACCATCCGGCGCGGGCATCTTTTGAAGTAATTTGATTCTAATCCTAAAAATGTTTTATTACCTAACACCTAAAAGAGATAACCCGTGAGCTGTTTTACAATAATAAAACCATATTTGAAAATGTTTTTAAAGCTCCATCAAGAGCTTCTTTACAAAATTCTCCAGACTCTGCTGCGTATACATGTGAATACTTATAGGAAACATCTACACACAAGGCTAGGGAGCAGAAATATGTAATTGTAACATTGTTTCGTAAAAAAAATGTATTATTTTACCCATTTTGGAAGAAATGTTAAGCGTTTAGTGGAGCCTGTGGTTTAGTAACCGTGCCGCATTGTATACGTACTATTTATAAACGAAAAAAGATAATCATTTAATATTTATATCATGATTCTACTAGCTAGTTACTAGCAAGTTACGATAAAATATAAAGAGATATTCAAACTAAAGTCGAGTCTATCCTTTTCTTCCGGTCCGGTTATAGAACTGACGACGTCATGAAAACTGCGCTGCCTCATAATTGATCAGTGAGTTTCAGTCGCCTCTGCGAAAAATAGATCACGTCTGACTCACTCGTGCAGCCATTGTAGAATTGATCGGTTCATTCTGTTCAGCATTTATTCACTGGGTAACAATTGTGTTTCTAATTTTAAAATACATGTGGTCCAAGCTGGTTCTGGGCTGTTATAAGGGTTGTGTAACTCATTTTTAGTACCTCAAAAGGCATGTATAATGAAATACGTTCGAGGTCGTCCATGTTCAGAATGAATCGTTTATATAAGTATGCTTCAAAATAAAAACACTTTGTCCACCGGAATAGAAGCATAAAGATTATTACACAAAGAAACATGTTATGGTATGAACATTAAAGCAATTTCAATATAAAACAACACGCCCGAATAAATTGTAGTATCGTCAGCGAGCTATGAATCCGCGGTTAATCAATCATCAGGAATTTGTCAGTGGGTGAAAGGCTTCGGCGAGCCGCGGCACTGTGATATAGTCTCATCGAATTTCACTCGCAATAATAATTACGCCTCTATTTATTAAGTAACAGTTAAATGAAGTGCGTGGATTAGATTTTTATTTATTGTGTGATCGGCTAGCGTTTGGCCGCGATCGCGCCTGATGGAAAGTGCAGATGCGTCCTAAGATTGAGCACGCTTGCCTAGAAAAAGCCTATTCACCCTTGTTTTGAAGAGTCCCAGGTTGTATGTGTCCGGGAGTACAGACGCCGGCAGCGTGTTCCACTCCTTCGTCGTATGGATAAGAAAGGTGGGACTAAACATACGTAAATGAACATCAAAATATGAACCAATGCTTTAATGCTTTTTAACGCCAAAGTCAGTGTTTTTGAATATAAAAATACTGGTAATGTGTTTAAGGCGACGTTACTTTATTTTGACGGAGACAGAAGACTAGCAAGTCCGTCTTGTTCTATTGTCGCGAAGATTACCGTCATTTAACAGCACTACCAACCAACTACCAAGATTTAAAAGATGTCACCAAATGTAATATTATTATTATTTTGTGGACGAGCTAGCTAATGGCAAGTGGTCACCTTCGCCTAAGCATTTACTACACACGAGAAGTGATGCGTAGTTGATTTTAACGGTGAGTTTTTTGATAACGTTGAGTTTTATTTTTTGGTCGAATTATACTTGCGCGGCTGCTGCTTAGAAATTCTAGTTCATTGTCCGGGTTGGGACAGTCAGGTATTTCTAGCTTGGGATTTGTGTAGTCGGCAGAACTCCTATTTCAGTATGTGGCATTGGCCATACCTAGTAAATCGTGCGAATACCGTACTTTACTGCCTACCATTTCAAAGAAGAAATATAGGCATGATTTCATCTTATGTGGACCTTAATTAATTCCTCAGTCACCGATGCGAGCCGTTATCAATACAGCTATTGACGCGAAACATTTGGTACCCTAATGAGTTCTCTGATAAACAGATGAGTATATCTCGCGGCTAATCTCTCGCGCACAAGCGAACCGCTATCCGCGTCGTTATCCCGAAGGTGGCAGGAACGTCGCGCGCCGGGCCAAGTTTAGGCGTGTTTGTACCGAGCCAAATACCGAAGGATATTGAGAGATCAACTACCGATAGCGTTCCTATGTCGGCCGATGTATTGCCTAAGTTGGACATTTCTTCGGAGAAAGTTGTTGCCTGACCTATATATGGGTAGGTGGGGTTCGGTTCGGTGGGCTATAGCTATTAATGAAGCGAATAATTAATCTTCTTGTCGTAGTATAACGTGTCATGCGTGCATGGTGTGAGCTTCGTTGTCACACCATTTATTCCGGAATAAAAAGTGGGTATTGCTTAGCTGCAGTAGTGCTTTTATGTGAAAAAAAAACAAAACCAGCCTTAGCAGTTTCATTAGAGGACGCTGAGATTACTAGACGCCTAAGTAGAGTAACTCCATCGAATGTCGCTTGTGGATAAACGCAATAACCCACGTCCTGCCCCCTGCCTCTGACCGCGAGGACTTACTCATCACATCAGCGCTTCGTACCTGAAACCAACTCCAGACCTGAAACAAATTTTACAATATTTCGCCACAACAAATCATATACATATTAACCAATACACATATGTATAATGTTTTACAACACTTTTATCGTTTCACTGTTGAAACACGAACCCCCCCCCCCTAAGGGTGGGGGGTTAAGGCCACGCCATATTTGTACGCACGCGACAATTTTCATGTTACTTAGTTTTTGAATCGGTACGTAGTGTCAGTAAACCGGATGCGTATAATTGTATAACTCATATGCCTAGATAAACAACATTCACTTAGAGATCTTGGTTTTCCAGGTAAGGACATTGTTGCGATACGATCGCTTCACCCTTCATCTTTCGCCAGTTGTGGTCACGTACCACCATGAAGTAGGTAGTGAGCCCAGTGTCATACACCGGCCAAACACCTATAGCACCCGACCCAGGTTTTGACCCCTGGATCCGAACTCGGGACTTCCCGATGGGCAGTCGTACTTGAAACATACCAACGACCAACGAGGCAGTGTTTAACCTTGAAAAAGAACTGTCAGTAAATGTGAAGTTTTTATTCAAAAGCTTGACTGTGAGCGATCACACGAAGCCATTTAGCACCGAGCTGCAGCCGCTGCGAACAAAAGCTGCACAGCCGTTAATGACTCAGTGGATCCAGTAATACATAATCTAATTACGTTCACATCCATTTCCAGTAATTGGAAGCGAGTTCGGGCGCATTTACCTAATTTATTCCTTATTTAATTGTCGGAACCAACAGCGCAATTACGTGTTCCGGAAAGCCTATATGTGTGGAATAGGTATTTTTAAATAACCTACACGTAATAATAAAATTTATTAAAATTGATTAAATTAATTAATTTTTTTCTTTATTTATTTATATTGTAATGGGTTGTATAACTCCCGAATTTTAACGAGGCAACTCACTATCAAAGTCGAGAGGGTTAGGCGTTGGCAAGCGGAATGAGACGGAAGAGACGCGCGATTCTCGACAGTGCCTAATTGATTCTGCGCTTTTTATCTTGTATGACTCTCTCGAGTCAGATACATATTAAGTTCAGCGTCCTGCGACCTTTTAACTTTCTTGTTCTAGAATTTGTGGCTCGCGTCCCCGGTGCGTGTTTTCCCCTTTTTTCATAATTCGTTACAAAACTCGTTGACTGCTTCGTTAGTCGTATTGGTTGCAAATGTGACTACCGATCGAGACGTCCCGTGTTCAATTCTCGGGTCAAACACTATAAAAAAAATCTAATTTAGTTTTTCTGGTAGTGGTAGTATTCCGTAGTGGGACGTAAACGTAACTGGTGAAACGTGGGAGAAACATTCCTCTGCTTACCTCATAGGGAATTACAGACGTGAAGTTACATTCATAACAATATTGTTTATAATTACGATAAACAACAATATAAAGTAACCTCCGTCATTGAGTATTTTTCATAGTGTTCTCTAGACGATAATAAAGGCTGTTCATCACCGCCAGTGGCGCGTATACTTGGTGGCAGGCTACCGTCGTGAACCATTTAATTCTTTAAAAGATCAGCGACGAGCAAGCGCACGAGCGCAAAGTTTTAGTTGTCGCCCATACCCTCAGAGTTGCTTTGTAGGTAAGTTCTAAACTCTAACCGTTCTCTAATAACTAACATCAAGTCTGTAATCCTCGAAAAGATAGATAGAGAGGTGTAGCAAATACCCAGGTTTCGTCAGTAATATTTCCGTCCCATTATAGAATAGGCGGTAAGAGTATTCTACCGGACTGGGTACACATCCAGACTCCTATCCACTATAAAAATATAAACTAAAAAATCAAGGTTAGATTCTAAATTAAAAAATCTTATAGTCCCTGACACTAACGAAATTTCGATAATTAGATGTTTTTTAATCAATGTTTTGTCATAGTTTATTTTTGTTTCAATAAGTTTCCTTGTAATTAATTCAATCCTTAACAATGTTCATAATAAGACCAATATGATCTTACTGTAGTTCAAGTACATCGCTTTGCCATCGAGTTGCCAATATGTTAGTCGACGAAACACAAATGCCGTGGAAACTCTATGCAGCAACTCAGTACAGAGTTCAGTGAACACGAGCAATGCGTACGAGTTGCCGTCTGTGTTCAAACGAAGGCGGCGCGGCGTCGGTTGTGTAACTGCAGCGAGCGTCTGAGCGGCCTGAGCGGCGTCGGGCCCGCGAGCGCGATAGTTCGCCAGACGTTGACAGTACAGCGGCGTACCTGCTCAGCGACGTGCTCGCTGTCTCCAACGCGGCGGCAGACGTGCTGCGGGGACGGTTTGAACTGTTATGGTCGAAAGGAACCTGTTAAAAGATCTCCAATCATTCCTAGGCTCGCTTACGGCAGTGATACAGGTTATTGACGTAGGTTTATTTCGCGACTACTGCCCTGTGACGGACAGCTAACCAGTAACCATGCACAGTAAGAGCGCGTGTCGGCAGAAACAGCATCCACTAATGAATTACGTCTATGCACTTTTTTGTGTTCGGGATTGGTTATTCCTCTTTGTGGTCACTCTCTTATATTACAAAAATCATTACAATAATCATCTGTTATTAAGTACAATCAAAGTTATATAAAACATTATTTATTATCTGTTTTTGTTAATATATATAAAAATATTTCTTGAATTTGTTTATAGGTAGTTATTGAATATATAAATAAATCATTGTATTTTACGGATAGTTCAATGTGGACACCGAATCGTTGTTTAATAAAAACTAGCCTTGCCCGCGACTTCGTCTGCATCGAAATTAACAAATTCCAAAAGGAAGATATTCTAAGTTACTTCCTGTTAAGTCCTGTCAAAATCAGTCCAGTCGCTCCTTAGATTAGCCAGAACAAACAGACAGATAGACAAAAATCGTAAAAGATGTTATTTTGGTATACGTACCGTATATACATACATATGCATTGAGTAAAAAGAGGTTATTTTAATATTAAAAACACTCCAATTATATTTGTATTGATCAACGCTCCAAAAAATCATGCTTAATTTATTAAACATTCACGTTCTGGGCTTTTTACAGAAAAAGTACAGCTTTTAACGTATGCAGCAACAAATAAAAAAGATAAGCAAGGTATATAAGCGGACTACGGGAGGCAGGGCCGTTGGCCAGCCTTGCTTACTTTCAGGCTTCAATTACGTCATATACGATTACAACTAATAACATGTTCGTTCATTTATTTACCATTCAATCCACTTTTTTATTGTTTCCGTATTAAGCACGATTCTCCTCTGAGAGGCGGAGAAGTTTCACCAGTCTACGCCACGCTGCACAAGTACGTACTGGCTATTTTTCACAACAACAACAAATTCCAATATAATTTGCCTCTGGAAATGCCTAATAATGACTTTTCCGGAAACGAAAAACATGAAAAAATTTGTCAAATACATATTTACAATATTTAATGGATTAATAATATACACATGTCGGTCAGCTCTCTTTCAGAACGACATATTTAGCTTTTAATGAATAAAGTAAAATAATGTTTGAATACAAACAAACCATTTTTTACAAAGTGAAACGAAAAAATGTTAGCACAAAAACTGACACTCGCTGTGATCTGGCCGCAAAAAGCAAACATTTTTAACTCGTTTTTAATCGGACACGAATTAAAACTAAAAATAGTAGGCAAATAAAAATGGTTTTGTTTTGTTTACGCAAACGAAAAAAACTGCTTTCAGATTTTTTATATTCAAATGAAATGACCACCGCCGCTTGTAAAAAGATGTTTATAACCGCAGACATACGCGAATCAGGTCAGCTACTGTTCTAAACTTAAGACGTCTCGTCCAATAATATCGCACAGAGATAATTGTTTGTCCATCCGCTGCCTCCACAAAACAACAGTTAAGAACAAATATCAGGTATACTGATAAAACGTTTATTAGAAAGCGACCAGCAGAATATTTGCAATATGAAGCGCATGAAAACATCGAACAACATGGGAAAAGTGTTTTCCTCCGGCGACAGAGACGACACCCCGCTACCCCCCGCCGAGTTCTCCGGCAGCAGCCGCCAGCGGGACGGATAGACCTGTAGGGTTCAACATGATAGTAAACCGTTCATTCGCTCTCAATTAATGTTTTTAAATTTACATTTAATCAATACTGGAACTTCTCGAAGTATTAACATGGGTGTTGATATTAAAATAAATGCTACTGATATTATGTCAATTATTTATTTATTAACATTACTAAATATTACTAATAACTGACCGATTTTATAGACCATCATTATCTACTAAAAAGTCTATATACAAGTAAGCTGCATATTAAAAAGGTGTATATACAATAAAGACAGCATATCCAATTATATGCACTATACTATCGTTAATATTGTATCGTTAGGGCCGCGATAAAACAAGACCCACGGGGACGTCGCTAAGGAGAGCGCCAACGTGACGTCGGCGCAGTGAAAATAGGCAGAGTCATAACGAGCGCTCGGCCCGTGCCTGCGCGCGACGCCGACTAATGTGTCCGGGCCGCGGCGCTTTCTACTTCATTTCTTTCTACAATGTTTCTTCAATGCTTTCAATAGTTATTACGCACATAGAGGAATCTGTTTAAGGAGTAAATATAAGGCATATAGTGACCATCGCTTTTATGAAAGCTAGTCTATATGTAGTGTACACAATCAACTCGACAACAGTGACAAGTTGTCTGTGACGAACAGGACGACAACTGCACGATGCGATTTAGGCTACACTTAATTACTACGAAGATGCGGAACCCAGCGCTGAGCCCATGAGCGGGTAACATTTTGACGATGTGTTTCAGTGCAAGAGCAAACGTTCACGTGACATAGCACAGTGCACAGATTGCCTCGCCGCGACTCGCAGTCCGTTGAAGCTGTTACGGCGGCCTACAGTCGTCACCTGCACGGGCACACTGCGCAGTGTTTTCGTTTAGTACGTTATTTTCGGCATTTCGTGAGTTAGTTTTCTGTCATTAACCACACCGCGCGCACTCCTCCGTCATTTGAAAATCTTGTTTATGAACATAAGGAATAAACATTATTAATTTTAAGATTACCTTTAATTCACATAAACAATATCTAGATATGTTTTGGAACATTGCAAGAGCTAATCCAAATTATCTCTCACCTGACGTGATTAAAATGAAGTAGGTATAACAAAAGTAACGCCAAATATGAACAAAAATCTTCTAATGATATTGGCATTAAAGTCTATTAATATAAATTGGTATTAAAATATCCTATTAATATAAATTGGCATTAAAATCTCTTGTAAATATAAATTGGCTATTAATATAAGTTGGCATTTAGTAAAATAATAATTGCCAGACTAGATAATTTGTAAAAGACTTTCCAAATCGCAAACCAATGAACAATAATGGAACCAAAATAAAAATGAAAATAAAGAAAAAGGTACGCATTCTAAGTACATGACGAAATATTTGTATATACCTAATAAATTATACTAACATCTAACCAGCTGGCATTTTCATTGTGTATCGAAATAAAGAGTGCCGCCTGACGAACTGACGGCGCTTGGTGGTGACAAGAGAACACTTGGATTGTAAGGGATGGTTCAGTACTAGAAGGGAGACCTTCACCTGGCCAGCACCTGGACATAATGACTTATACAATCTGGCTGTAAAATCTTCCAATGAATTATTAATCAATGAATAATATATTCCGCTTCCCTAATTCTGTATGTATGGGAGATGGAAAGACGCCTAAAGAAATTTTCACTTAAAAAGATATTCGAGGCCTCGTTTTTTTACTTTGTACAATTTGTTTGAAGAAGGTAAATGAACTGCGAAACTGGTATAATCTCTGAAAGAGAACCTTAATAAAGTTTGAAATAAAAATGTAAATAAATCACGGTCGAGTTTCGACCACTGAGCGCACAGTAATTTATATAATTATCCAAGTGTATCAGGTGTCCTACGACAGTGCCTCCGGGGTCTAGCTTTAGGATTTAGTTGTCTGCAGGAGAATTTGTTCCAAGACACTACAAATTACTATAAACCATTTTAGCTCCAAATCTCTAACAGAACTCAATAAAGTATGTTTCATACAGATAATACGACAAAATGACCTTAAGTATATTATATATACATATGCAAACATATCTTCACGCCGGGTCTTTTGCGCGGTAGGCAGTATATAAGTATATTATAATACAATATTTAAGTGTTACCGCCTGTAAAAAAATCAAGAGCAATATTTTATTAATACAATTTTGCTGTCACGTTTAGACACACACTCGAGCTGAATAATAACGGTAAGAAGGTTTTATGTCGTAATTTGTGACTTTCTATTATTGGTAACGCGCTTTCCTAATCACCTGTCTTTAAATAAATTTAAGATAGAAAATAGTGAAACATATCTATCAGTGGTGGAGCACGCTTTGTAGGCTGGACGGCTGGTTAGGGCGGCAGGTTTTAGGAGTCGTATATTTGTATAATTAAATATGTGACCGGTAAACCCACGTGCCCGCACTGCACACGTGAGTTTACTGCAAAAATCGGCTATATCAGCCATCTCCGGGCGCATCAACGCAAAACGGACTAGGAGTCGAAGTGGTCGCCATGGCCGAATATTTGTATCAAATATAAGCAAGTGAAACAGGCTTACTAAAATCAGCAAATTCCGTATACACAGAAATTATATTAGATTTATATAAATGATTCAAATTATCCGACTTGTTTACCTACTAGGTAACAAGTGTGATGGATAGCAACGATCAATTTGGACAATCGAATATATTCCCCGGCGAGCTCTGAGTCTGCGCGCACCACGCACGCCGCTGCGAGAGACAAAACGCACTTTACAGGAGCGAGTGGACAATTGATAATATTCAATTGTACCTACCACTACATAAAACGGACGCCTATCAATTGTGCTCGTTTCTATCGCAAGTATATTTCTCAATATAGGACGTCAGCTCGACAAGTTAAGGGATATTTAGCACTCGGTGCTCTCTGCCTACCTCATACCTGGTCTGAGTATACAATAATAATAACAATCAAACAAAAAAAATACACATGTTTCGTGGAAAGAAGAAGGTAGTTTACGGTGACTATAACACATCGCAACTCAACCATACTTCACCTACTAGCCATCAGGTCAGCCTTCGATCGGCTCCATCTGTTAGTTTTGCCCAAGAGCCGCGGGAAGCGATCCATTTTGACTCGTTGTACCCTCACGAGAGCTTAGTCCTGAATAATTTGTCGGATAAACTCCCTGCGCGGGTGACACTTGCTTCCCTGATTAATATGCATTTCTGACTATTTAAAAGTGAGCGAGGAAAGCGAGTCGAGTGTAAACTCTGCGAGCTACGGTCAACCCTTCAAATTGATTTCACCCACTTCGTCACGCCCTGAATGTACCACATCAATTGAAGCCGTAAACTATCAACTTCATTCCTCCTCGTGCAATCATTTTGCAATAATAATAATACGCCTTTACCCTTACGTCTTAGGACAACACTCACCATATCGTTGCCCTCTCGAACTACTATTGACCTTGATAATTGTATGAGGAAGATAAGTGCTTGCGTCGCGTCCGGCCGTCGTCGTTGCGTCGCGTCCGGGTGTGAAGTACCCAAGATCTAGATAAGCATACCTTTATATGTGCTTTAACAATCGTCAGATTAACTGCCTCGTTAGTAGTGTTGGTTGCAAGTGGGACTGCCGATAAGGAGGTTCCGGGTTCGATTCCCGGGTCGAACACTACAAAATTTTCTAATTTAGA